>OZ023212.1:41181376-41238876 GCA_963995525.1 Escarpia spicata | reverse complement strand
CGCTTGATCTCTTTCGTCCCATCTCCATCCGCTTCTATCAGTGACCCCAGATATTCATAACTTTCCACTCGTTCTATTTCCTCGCCATCTGATCATTTAATTTAAGTAAACTGGTCCGATACCATTCGCCAATTTCTTCGACGCAACAGCACAACCGATCCATTAAGTTCAGTAGGGGCATATCTCCACCAGGACAAAACGAAACATAAAGTTGCGTGTCGTCGGCATATAGGTGATAACCCAAGCCGAATTTTTTGATGACGTCGCCAAGTGGTGTGATATATGCAGTGAACAGCAATGGCCCGAAAACGGAGCCTTGCGGTACACCAAACGGCACAGCAGTTGGGGAGGATTTGAAAGTAAGATCTGAACCACTCAAGCGCAGCGCCAGTGACACCGAATCTGTGAGTGAGTCTGCTCAGTAGAATGCCGTGGTCAATGGTGTCAAAAGCGGCGGTCAAGTCAAGCATAACCAACACAACAACACAGCCATGCACGGTCTACTGCAGACAGAATGTCATTGTGTACTTTAAACAGAACCTTGGTAGGGCGAGGCGTGTGCTTGATGGAATATCCATTTGGTATAATAATAATAATAATTTCTTATATAGCGCCCCATCCAAATAATTGTTCTGGGGCGCTCTACAATGGTTAATGCAAATAAATAAATAACATGATACGATATATAGTTTAAAAATACTATGCAATCATTACTACTAAGTAAAATCCACTATACTGTCTTAAAATATATAAATAAACACAATTATGCAAACCATTAAAACGATAAAATAGATTAATTATAATACTAAATTAATTAAAATAAAGGTATAAATAATTACGATCATCGATCATCGAAGGTTAAAATAATTTGTGAAAAGATGCGTCTTCAGTGGCACTTTAAACTGATTGACACTAGTGCATTGGCGCACTGTGAGTGGTAGTTGATTCCATGCTCTTAGAGCTGCAAAAGAGAATGCTCGTTTGCCGATTTTAGTTCGGGTAGTGGGTTGTTTAAGGAGTAGCTGATCGGAGGAGCGTAGACTGCGTGTTGGGCGATACGGAGAGAGAAGTGCTGATAGATATGGAGGTGCGAGCCCATGAAGGCATTTGAAAGTGAGAGGTAGAGTCTTGAAAATAATGCGACTCTTCACAGGAAGCCAGTGCAGCTCCAAGAGCATGGGCGTGACGTGGTCTCGTTTCGACCGCATCGTTATGATACGAGCACATGCATTTTGGACACGTTGTAGTTTCTCAATTACTGTCGCTGGCAATCCACTAAGAAGACTATTGCAGCAGTTAATTCGCGAAATTACTAGCGCATGCACAAGTTGTTTTGTGTGTTCTTTGTCTAAGTATCGACGAATGCTATGGAGGTGGTAATACGCATTTCTATAAATGTTAGTTACGTGTCGCTCAAGGGACATATTAGAATCAAAGGTCACCCCCAAGTTTCTGGCGTGTGTGTTGGGTAACACGCGAACGTTTCCGATAGTTACACCGTCAGGAAGAACATTTTCGGTTGCTGATTTCGGTTAGATGATGATTTCCGTTTTGTCATCATTGAGTTTTAGCATGTTGGTTTTCATCCATTGACGGATACTGGCAACACAGAGTTCTATTTTCGTGATGGCAATGTCGGGTGAAATATTATCGCTCAGGCTAAATTCTGGTAAAAGTTGGATGTCATCTGCATATAGATGCATAAATAGTGGTTGAGTAGCGACGCGAGAGGAGTCATATATATAGTGAACAGTAATGGTCCAAGAACTGACCCCTGCTGGACACCGCAAGTCAGTCTGTGAGGTTTAGACTGCTCACCGGCAATCAACACCGTGTATTGTCTGTGTTGTAGATCATGACAAACAGTGATCGTCGACGCCGATGGTGTTGCTCAGTGTGTTTAGGAGAACGGCATGGTCAATTGTATCAAATGCTGCGCTCAGATCAATTAGCAGCACCACCATACCTTTGCGTTCGTCCATGCACCGAATCACATTGTCGTGCACGTGCAGAAGCGCAGTTTCAGTACGACAGTCCTGTCGATAGGATGATTGCAACGGCATATACAGGTTGTTTTCACGCATGTGTGCAATCAACCGGTTTGCCAAAATCCTCTCGACTAACTTTGATAAAAAGCACATGTTAGAAATAGGCCTATAGCTTTTCAAAATGATAACAACAACTTTAATTTCGTCACACATTCCTTCCAGCAAACACTTGTTGATGATGTTCATAATAGGCGTTGTCATGACATCAGAGCACTCTTTTACCAAGTTTGAAGGCATCGGGTCAAGTTTGCAAGTCTTCGATGATGATTTGCTCAGTAGTTGCGCGTTTTCTTCTTGTGTGACAGGCACGAAAGTAGAGAGATGACAGAGTGATCTATGCTCACAAAGTCTTTACTCACATCATGGACATCTGGCGCTTGTAGTGTGGTGCGAATACACTGGATTTTATCCTCAAAGTAGTGTGCAAAGTCGTTGGCGAGCAATTCGGCACTTTTGTAAGTTGGTAGTGTTGCTGTGTTACCTCGATGCAGCAGCTTGTTTGCGATGTTGTAGAATTGTGCTTGGTTCCGGACGTCCGACAATTTTTCCTCGTAATGGATCTTTTTCGCTTCAGCGCACATGTTGCTGACTTTCTTTCTTTGCTGTACATACATGTCTCGGTGCACTGTTAATTGTGTCCTTCTGTATTGATGCTCAAGCCGCTTACGTTTAGCTTTTGCAACTTTGATGTCCGCGTTGTACCATGGCACGTTGTTCTTCACGGTGATGGTGCACTCTCTAGCAGGAGCATGTTGGTCGAGTATTGACAACAAAGTATTGTTGTAACGAGAAAATGCCGCTGCTGCCGATTCGCTGGCTTGCTGAACAGTCAGATCAGAGCAAGTAATGCCATGGCTGATTTTCTGATGGTTGATAGTTTTCAACTTACGCACAGTCATTGTTCTCTATGGTGGGACTGTAGTTGTGATAGGTACCGTAAATAAAACGGCGGAGTGGTCAGGATTGACAGAATCATCACAGGTGACATCTTCAACAGGCAGTTCACCACATCTTGTTATGATAACATCGAGGATGTGACCTTTCTTATGAGTTGCCTGGGCAACGTGCTGTTGGCGGTTTGTTGCCGAGAGAAGGTGTATAATTGGTTTGGCATGTGCACTGGTGGGATTGTCAAAGTGAAAGTTCAGGTCCCCAACGAGTAGCAGCTGACCGGATGTAAGTGTGAGTTCATCGAGGAGATCGGCAAACTGCCTCAGAAATACCGGAACATTTGGTGATTTCGGTTTTGGTGCAGGTTTATACACTGTTACAAATCGCAACAGTTCGAAGCCAACTTTGACTAAGCAGTTGATATACTCCATGGAAGTGTAGTTGGTGTGCTTCATTACAGCTACTGAGATGAATTCACGGAAGATAATGTCGACGCCTCCGCCTCTGGCGTTGGCTCACGATATGTGTTTCATAGCGTATCTAGGTGGCACCACTGCCTTTACGGCAATCTGCAATGGCCTAAACCAGGTTTCCGTAAGCGAGCATATGTCTAGTTTGTTTTCAGTTATCAGATCCCGGATTTGTTGACACTTATCAAGCTCACACGCAGACCGGGTGTTCAGAACAACAGCTCTAAACGAATTAGTCGCGAAGCTTCGGTGTAGCTTAACATGTATCAGATTTCTTCTGTTGACAATTGGTACGATGCTATTGCGTATTGACCGGTTGGACACATCGGTTCTGGCTGCAGTCACTTTCACAGGAATTGTCTTAGTCACTTGGCATTGTCTTCGACCGCCAGTGGTCCCTTTGTGGGTCGGTATTGCGCAAGAAATGCCGAGTTTCAGATCGTTGTAGACTGCCTTTGTAACACGCTTGAAGGCTTTCGTGGTTTGCTGGCATAGTTGATGCAATTGAAGACTCGTATAAACTATCACCATGGCGACGGTCGCGGCCCACAGAAGATAACACTAGCAGTGTCTCATAAAATCAGTAAAATCAGTAAAATCCAGCAAAGCACAAGTGTCCAGTTCGTAATTGTGACGTCGTGGCAATCCAGAAACATTCACGATGAGGCAAGAGGTAACATCGAAGAACGGTACAGCTTGAAATTTTGTAATACTGTCAGTTGTATGACGACAGCATTACATGTGGCAGCCGACAAGCGCACACAATATGGAGTTTGTGTGTATGAAATCACACTGGCGTACGTCGCTCGAAGGCTTCAACCACGTTTCGCATATCGCCATCATATCGAGATGGTTTTCAAGTATCTTTGTCACCATCACAAACCATTTCTGTCAAGACAGTTTTCATTTTTTTGGGAGTCTCCTCACCATATATAATTGCTATATCATCATAATTATGCATCTGTTAATATCTTGGTAAAACAAACATTCATTCATGACTCCGTATGTTTCAGGCGAAGAGACTGATAGGTCTGCTTCTGAGGAGAGCAGAACAGACCTGCAACTCTCTTCTCTGCCCAGGAGGTCCGACAGATAGGTTAAAGTGAGTGACTCGGTGTGTGTGTGTGTGTGTGTGTGTGCGTGCGTGCGTGCGTGCGTGCGTGTGTGTGTGTGTGTGTGTGTGTGTGTGTGTGTTGGTTGTATGTAGAAGTAGTATAGAGGATACACACAGTCGAGGACACGCCCCCTTTTGTATCTAGGTACGTGCATAAAAAACGTCGATTTCAAAATCGGGATCCTACTTATAAAAAAAAGATCAAAGGCTTTTTGGTAACCTGAGTGGAATCGGGATCCTAGTTATAAAAAACGTGATTGATGGCCTGTCACTTTTTGTGACTGAAAAGCGCCCTCTAGTGGTTAATAACAACGTCCTAGTTACGGCGTCCTTAGTTACGGCGTCCCTAGTTACGGGATAACGCCATCTAGCGAATAATAATAGCGTCCCTAGTTACGTGATAACGCCATCTAGCGAATAATATAATAACAGCATCCCTAGTTACGATACGGAGATATAGCAGAAACCAATGTGGTTATGTTAAAACCACCGTGGTTACGATAAAACCACCGTGGGTACGAATGCACTAAACCCAGTGTGAACGAGATTAGCCGCTGTACCCTGGATAGGGCGGTAGTGGTGAAAGTTGAGACGCGGCCGGTCGGCCTAGATATGGGCGGCTGAAAATAGATCTACGGCTGGGACTTTGTTAGCCGGATTTGTAATGATGCTGAAATAAACTGGTTGGCTTTGTGGAAACAGCGCTTATGCATGCGTTTAAAAAGCGATAATCAGCGGCTTGGTTTATCGAGGTAGCGGAGTGTTAAGCGGTGGACAAATGGATGCGGAATGACGGTATGTTTATTATGCTAGCAAAACGAAACGAGTGGGATATATAATTTAAAAAAAAGCTGTAAGCAACGGTAAGTACTTATAGGTAATAGAAAACGAGTGAACGTGAACGGTGTAATTTATTCAGGGACAGCACGACGGTGGCGTGAAATCGGCGGTGTGCTGTCGGATTGTCCCAAGCGCGGTAGTCGCGCAGCTCGCATACGAGCTGCATTACGGCGACGTTGCAACGCTGTAGATGGATCTATTGGTGTTAATGAGGGCTCATTAAAGCCATGTCTTTCGAATAGTTCATCGGCCGGTGGGGGCGTGTACCACGATCCATTTGCCCCGAGTATGGTGAAGGAAGTCATGAAGCCGTCGGGCTGATCGACTGTGGTCGGGTTGGCTATGTTAGGGTCGCTCCAGTCGGCCTCCGTCAACCCCGGCCAGGTGGCGTCCAACGAATCCTCCTCGGGTGTTGGCGGTCGTGGCACACCGGTAACTCGACAGAGGGGAACGGTCATGTCCAAGTACGCACGTGTTGGTAGAATGACGGTGCGTCGTAGGTGGTTTCTGTGAATGAATCATTTGGTAAATAAGTGAAGTGTATAGGAAAAATAAATAAAAGAACGAAAGCATTAAATATCAGTAAATAAAATATGAAAATAGTAAGTTACAGCCCCCGGAAAAGTAACTAGCACGTCTGCCATGTAGTAGATAATGAATATTTTTGTTATGATAACTGTGAATAGAAATGACCTCTGTCATATATGAAAAGGGGGAAGTTTTGAAAACGAAATGTATTAAAAAAAACTGACAGATCTAAGAAATAATTAAAGAAAATTATAAATCGGGGTAATAGGAAAAGAAAATAACCACTAAAAGTAATGAAATAAACTTATAGTTTAATATGTAAATGAAGAAATAAGAGTTATATGAAAATAAGAAGTACCTTTGTTCTTTTGCAGCGGCAGTTGTTGGTGTAGCGAGCGCTCGGGAGGTGGCCATGACAAGGAATGAACGGAGACCGGGGCGTTGTTGTGTAACGTTAGGTATGTGTTAAGAGCGCATGCGCAAAAGTTACGTAAAAACAGTGAAAGGAAAGATATAAAAATATCAATAAACGAACGTTTAAATGCCAAAATGAACCGTTGCGTCCGCTTAGTTAGGGATCAAGTAGGTTGTGGAGTGTTAATAATAGAAAAATTCGATGTGAAAGTAACATTTAACGCAGGACGCACTAAAGTGACCGTGTAATTTTTTTCTTGGCGCTGGGCTAGAAACCGGATGGTGACGCAAAACAGCTGATACTAGGCGGTTATGCGTTGTAATAGAAACGTCGATTAGGGGGGTATGCGTTAAGTACGCATGCGCCGTATGTTGCTTATATAAAGCGGTGGAAAATTTTGTATGCGGTATAATGCAAGTGGTCTGACTGATTTCAGCAGCAACAGCCGTAGAAGTTCTTCCACCTCGAGAATGGCCGATCATAGCGAGATGACTACACCGTTGAAAAAGATGAAGGCGATGCGCAAACAAGCGTGTAAGGCGAGCGGAAGTCAACAACAACCGCCTGCGGAAGTGACCACACCGGCTGCTAAGAGACCCGTGTTGGTTATAGCGTCCTCGCTTGGGCGTAAACGAGGGGCTGAAGAAGCGGCGTTGGAGGCACCGCCGTCTAGACGGGCCTCGCTTGAGCGAGAATGCAGCGCTGCAACGTCATCACAGGCTACCTTGGTGAGTGTAAGGGAACTGGCCTGTTCTAAGAACGGTGTGTATAAGCTTAAGACTTCGGCATATATCGAGGCTGTGAGTTATCGTGATAAATGCACGTACAGGGGATGTTCCCAATGTCGACGCAAGCTATATCAAAACACAGACGGCGTGATGTTATGTCGAACCCACGGGGAACCTGATATGGTAAAAAATTACTTTGCTTTGCGTGTCATGATTCGAGATGGAGATGACGAAGAAGATGAAATGTGGCTGACATTGTTTGACACGCAAATGGCAAAGCTGGTTGAGTACCGGGCTGATTACTTGGTGGAGTTAAACGAGGAGGAACTTCGCGATACTGTACTTGAGTTGGCTGGCACTAAAGTGGAGCTCAGTGTTCGTAAGACTACCTGGGAAGGTGAGCCGTCGTATACGGTGCGCACACTGAGGAGAGCCGTTGATGAGTAATGGGTTTCTTGTGTTCTAGGAGGCCCCGCTGGTGACGGCGTTGCTAACTAGTAAACCGACCAGTGACGAAGCTGCGCGCTTACTAGACGAGATAGTGGAAAATTACGTAATGGCCTGGTGTTCAGCTTACGAAGCAAAGAGAGCCTACTAGAGGAGCTACGAAATAGAACGGTGCTCATCCTATATAAAACATGACATTTATTTTGTTGTATGTCTACAGGAGGTGCGGCGAGTTCTGCTGGAAATGTTAGCCAATAATGAACGGATGCGTGCGATGTACGCCGAAGTTGCCGTGTTCGTACAAACACTGCTCGATCGTTCGGTGATGGATAGTGAGAGGAAAGACGCCGCGTTGCTGGCTCGTGTTAACGCAGAAAAAGAGGCGGATTAATGATAATAATGTGTTTTGTAGAGAGCGCGACGGCCTGAACGTGCGCACGATCGCCGTGGGAAGTGTAATGTGTGTTTGTAGGCACCTGCTTTTGTGCTGTAGGGATGCGCGGGCGACGTCGATAGCGCCTTGGATGCTATCATTGAGGAAGCGCTTGGTGCACCACCGCCTTACGATAGTTTACACCAGATTGTGCCGTCGTGTTGTTGGAAGACAGCGCCGTCGGACGTGATGCAACGACGCGTCGTCGAGCCGGGGCGGGGTCAGGTGGCCTGTCGCTATGAACGACATGCGATGTCCCTCCTCGCTGAGCATCTCGGTGAGCTGATATTGGAGACGGCGCGCGATCGATGCGGTGTTTGCGAAGTTAATGAGGGATGTCCGTACGTGCATATGGTCGGCTATCGGGCGGGTCGGCCTACTCGCGAGTACGCACGGCGCTACGACAACGTAGCCGAACTCGTCACGCAACACTTCAACGTAGTGTTGGAATCGTGTCTGCAGCGCTCACTGATACCAACCTTCATACGTCTGGTGCAGTTACTACACGTGAAGGCGCACGGACAACAACCGGGGCGAGCTGGGGAACTGTATTTGGTACAGTTTGTATCCGACTGGCTTCTCGGCACGAATTGGCGCGAATTCATCAATCGCGCTCGCCTAGAATCGGCAGTGCACGTCTACATACAGTGCAGAAGCGGCCTTTAAATCAAATGAACATTACTGCCTATTCTGCTGATTTGCTTAATATCGCTTTTTCGTTGTACGACACGCTTAATAAAACGTTGAAAAGGGCCGTTCCGTTTCCGAGTTAAAACGCACACGCACACACACACACACACACACACACACACACACACACACACACACACACACACACACACACACACACACACACACACACACACCACACACCACACACCACACACCACACACACACACCACACACACACCACACACACACACACACACACACACCACACCACACACACACACACACACACACCACACACCACACACCACACACACACACACACACACACACACACACACACAGTTACTTAACAAAATCACCATAACAAACCACCACCACCACCCCCCTATGCTTAACAAAACCGCCACCCCATACGCACCTAACACCACACCACGTGGTACCTCAATATCATTAGTCGTTACTTAACAAAACCACCACCCCGCTTAACAAAACCACCACCCCATATGCTTAACAAAACCACCACCCCATACGCACCTAACACCACACCACGTGTGTCCCGTACCTCAATATCATTAGTCGTTACTTAACAAAACCACCACCCCGTTACTTAACAAAACCACCACCCCATACGCATCGTTACCTAACAAAACCACCACCAACCCCACGCACTCACTGCGCATGTCCGTACCTCGTTATAAATAGAGGTATTCGAAAAAGTAGCAGCACAAAAAAAGTATGCCGCCTACTACTAGGTGGCAATGTCCGAAATGCGGTGCTTATTTCTTGAAACAGTCGACGTTAGAGCGACACGCTAAGAGTTCGAAACGATGCGGCGATGACGCGCTATGCGTAAAGCGACGAGAGTGTCCGAAATGCGGCGTAACGTACAATACGCGCGCCGGGATGCTACGACACCTGAGGGAACGGTGCGGTCATCCGGCGGTGTCGTTACCGCCCGATGATAATCCACCACCACCACCACCGCCACCATCAGCCGATGCTCTTCAACGCGTCGTGGACGAGCATCGACGTAGCATAGAGACGTCGGTAGCGATCGGTGTCGTACAGTCCCGCTACAACTATCGCATGACCGCCTGTACGAGTACGCGGGTGCTCGAACCGCGTCTGAGGGTTATGTTTAGCGAACGAAAGAATGCGTTTAAAATAAACGTAAGCTATCGTTTCGTGTTACGCCACAATGTGTCGGGTCGTTACCGCTATTTTCATTCGTCCTGTAACTGCTGCGGTCGCCTTCTCGAAACACCCGCCCTCGTAACCGATAGCCGTTCTTTCGAACGATTCCTCGATGTCGTGCGCACGACCGACGTACTACAGTACGTCCTCGCGCAGCGCCCCGATTCGGGGTGGGTGGTCGAGCTCGTAACGAACGCCACCTACTTCGTGAACGCCATCCTAAACCATCCTATCGGGTGCGTTGGCGCCGCGCTCCCCGCCTACGTGCGTAACAACAAGCACGTCGTGACGTTGACGAACGATTGGGGAGGCAAGCCCTACGACTATCCTCTATGCCTCTTCCGATGCATTGCCATCCATCGGCAAGGTGGTGGTGGTAGGGGGCACCTAAATACAACCCGTTTAACGCGAGTAGCTAAACAACTGAGCGCGCGCTACGCCCCGACGCCGACCGGCGTGCGCCTGAACGAACTGGAATGCGTGGAGACGCTTTTTGGTATCAACATCGTCGTCTATCGACTAACGGCGACTGGCGCCGCCGAACTAGTACGTCGGTCGCTCGAAGCGCACCCCACAACCCTGAATGTCAACCTGTACGAGAATCACTTTTCGTACATAATCGATCTGCGCGCGTATGCGAAAACGTACAAGTGCTCGAAATGCGGCAACTCCCTCTGGCAGTAACCGTCGCTATTACGACGTCACGAAGCGACGTGCGAGGGCGGTGTTCGTCACGTGTTTCCCGGCGGCGTCTACCGACCGAAGCCGTCCGTATTTCAACGACTCGACGACGAAGGTATCGAGGTCGGCGACGACGATCTGCGCTACTATCCGTACCGCGCGACATTCGACTTTGAATGTTATTTCGCCGCCAACGAGCTACCGCCGGATACCGATAAATGTCGGTGGCTAGCGCGACACGAACTGCTCAGCGTGAGCGTTGCGTCGAACGTGCCCGGACACGAAGCGGCGCGCTGTTACGTCACGACCGGTGATTCGGCCGACCTAGCGCGTCGCCTCATCGATGACCTGGAAGCCGTGAGCGCGGCGGCGTGCGCGCTTCTACGCCCCCGCTACGACGCGGTCTTTGAGGCGATCGAAGCGCTCGATAAAGACTGGCGGCTACGAAGTGACGACGACGACGACAAGGATGCGTCACCGTACGCCGCACTCGCCGACCGCCTGTGGACGCACCTTCGTCAAATGCCCGTACTGGGTTTCAACAGCGGTAAGTACGATTTGAATTTCGTCAAAAAGTACTTGACCCCCCTGCTCATAACCGACGACGCGCAGCACACATCGTCGGCGTTCACGATTAAACGACAGAACGCTTACATGTGCCTGACGACGTCGACGTTGAAATTTCTGGACATAACTAATTACCTCGCGCCCGGTGTCAGCTACGAGCGCTATCTGAAAGCGTACGACTGCGCGGCGACCAAGGGGTACTTTCCGTACGAATATATCGACGCGTTGACGCGCCTGGACGAGACCGTCCTACCGCCGCGCGAAACTTTCTACAGCCACCTGAAACGCGAGGGAATCTCCGCGGAGGCGTACGAAATTTGTGCGACGGCATGGCGCGACGAGTGCATGACGACGATGCGCGATTTTCTAATCTGGTATAATAACCGAGATGTGGCGCCGTTTCTCGAGGCACTCGAGCGGCAGTTCGCCTTCTATCGCCGTCAGCGCATCGACATGTTCAAGGACGCCATCAGCGTACCGGGGTTGACGTTGTTGTACCTATTCAACGACCTGCCGTCGTCAATCCATTTCTCGCTGTTCAACGAACCGAACAAAGACCTGCACCGCCTACTGCAGTCGCAGATCGTCGGCGGTCCATCGATCATCTTCTCGCGTCATCACGCAGCCGGCGTGACGTCGATTCGAGGCGGTAACAACCCGTGTCGTTCGATATTCGGCTATGACGCGAACGGTCTCTATCTATCGGCGATGATGCGGGAAATGCCGACGGGTTGGTACACGCGCCGACGCGCTGAGAACGGCTTTCGAGCGGAACACGTGCACCGCTACGGTCGTATGGCCGTAGAGTGGTTGACGTACGAAGCGGAACGAATAGGCGCCCCTATACGACACCAGTTGAACGGCCGCGAGAAGCGCATCGGTAAGTACCGAGTCGACGGTTGGTGCGCCGCCACGCGAACGGCGTATCAATTTCACGGTTGTTTCTTTCACGGCTGCCCGATATGCCAGACGCACGTGACGACGAACGCCGTCAACGGTCAACCGATGACGACTCTGTACGCCGCGACGATCGCCGTGACGACCTACCTGCGCCGCCACGTCGATGCCGTCGTCGAAATGTGGGAGTGCCAGTGGCGAGCCGTGAGACCCCCCGTGACGCGACCCGACGCGAGGCGCGTAACGCACTCGACGATACTGGAGGGTGTACGCGACGGCTCTCTATTCGGGCTCGTGCAGTGCGATATCGCCGTGCCGGAAGCGCTGCGCGCTAAGTTCGCCGAAATGCAGCCCGTATTCAAGAACGTTGATATCGCGCGCGACGACCTCAGCCCGTTCATGCGCCGCTACGCCGAGTCGCACGATCTACTCACCCGACCTCAACGGACGCTCGTTGGTAGCTACTTCGGCACGGCGATCGTACTCGCCACGCCCCTCCTACGCTGGTATCTGGAGCACGGGCTCGTCGTCGCGCGCATCTACCAGGTGATCGAGTACACGCCGATCGCCTGCTTTCGTCGTTTCGGCGATACGGTGTCGACGGCGCGACGCGAGGGCGACGTCGACCGCGACAAAGCGATCATCGCCGACACCTTCAAACTACTCGGCAACAGTTCGTACGGGAAGACGATTACGCGCGTCGATCGGCACCGGGATATCAAGTACGTTACGGCGGTAGGCGCCTCGCGACTCGTCAACAAACGTCGCTTCCGGCAACTCGACGTCGTCGTCGACGACGAACTGTACGAGGTGGCGCTGAATAAGCGCACCGTCGTCTACGACCTGCCGATTCAAATCGGTTATTTCGTGTATCAATACGCGAAATTACGAATGCTCGAATTTTATTACGACTTCGTCGACGCCTACATTCCACGCCCTCTCTTTCAGTACTGCGCTATGGACACCGATTCGGCGTACATAGCCCTCGCGGGTCACGACATCGACGCGCTCGTACCGGAAGCGATGCGCGAACACTACTTCCGAACGCGATCGCTCTGGTTTCCGGCCGAATGTTGCGACGCGCACGTGGACGCGTACGTACGGCGCCGCGTCGCCGGACTGACATGGGAGGGTGGGGACTGCTGCGCGCGTCGTCTTCTATTCGATCGTCGAACGCCGGGTCTCTTCAAAGAAGAGTGGCGCGGCGACGGAATCGTGGCGCTGTGCAGTAAGACGTACTACTGCTTCGGCGGCGACGGCGGCGCGAAGTACAGCACGAAGGGCTTGAGTAAGCGTCAGAACGATATCGACGAGCACGACTTTCTCGCCGTACTGCGCGACCGACGCAGCGGCGTCGGTTGGAACCGCGGTTTCCAAGTGAAAAACTCGTCCGTGTTGACGTACGTTCAAGAGCGCGCGGCGTTGAGCTATTTCTACGCTAAACGCCGCGTGCTCGACGACGGCGTCACCACGGCGCCGATACTCGTCTAACTCGTATAACTAAACCTACCCTAGGGGTGGGGGGCCGCCTAGGGGTAGGGTTCTGTATGTATGTATGTAGGTAGGTAGGGTAGGGTAATAATAAAACAAACACAAGTGCGTACATTTCATCGTCGTTGTTTTTTATTACTACTACTATACACGTAAAAGCGAAGCGTTAATGCAGTGGTTTTAACCAATCGAATACGAGACAGTCATTGGCCACCCGATCGGTGCCGAATATGTTCTGGAACGTCGTCAACGGCATGCCGCGACATCGAAGGAGTAGGTAGGCGACGCAATATTGTCCGCACACGTTAGAGACGACGCTCTGCAGTCTCTTGTCGTTGTACGTCCACGCGTCGCCGCAGTGTCGGTGCAGGAAGGCGCGGAAGTCGGCGTGCAGCGGCGGAAGACCGTACGAATCGAAGTACTCGCCGACGCCTTGACGGTCGACGTAGACGGCCACCCAATGCTCCCCCGGTTCGCCGCCGTCGTCGGTATTGCACACGAAGGCCATCGGGTAAGTGGTGGTGGTGGTGGTAAGTAGCGCGTCTTTAGGTACGACGCCGAGGACGATGCGTTTAGCGTACGCGTCGAGTTCGAGGCGACGCAGCAGTTGGAACGTATCCATTACGAGGTACAGTCGTACAGGACGTTTCGGGTCCGATCGATTTCCATCACCGTCTCGAATTCCGCGTACACGACGACGTTCACCGGTCGGGGTAGCGGCGTCAAGAACTGCATTTCAGCGCCCACGCTCCCCTGACGCACGACGTTGAAATGGTCCCCGTCGCAGCAGTCGGGGGTCAGGTCGAAAGCGAAGACGGTGTAGCCGCCCTCGAAGTCCGAGCGCGATATGTCGTTCCCCTC
The DNA here is from genome assembly GCA_963995525.1 of Escarpia spicata. NCBI lineage: Eukaryota > Metazoa > Annelida > Polychaeta > Sabellida > Siboglinidae > Escarpia > Escarpia spicata. Next base: position 41,224,598 of record OZ023212.1, on the reverse strand, counting down.
GTCCTCGCCCGCCTTTCCGGTGGCCTCGAAGAGATTCATGTAGCTTCGTATGTACCGGTGGTGCGGAAAGTCCGGTTGCAGTGGCTTGCTCGGCACCTGACGTCCGTCGACGTTGAGCGCGAGGAAGGTTATGTCGTTGTGATGCGCGTTGAACGGATTTCTAGTGTAGTCTCCGTTGTAGGCGGCGTTGTCGATCATCATCAGGATTATGCGTTTCGGAATTGTACCCATGTACAGGTTCTCGTGCGTGTGCGATAGCGTACCCGCGTTTATCGAGAACGACTTGCAGTCGACGCGGCGCATCGGAAACTTAGCCGTTCCCAAATTCCACGCTTTGATATGACCCAGCTGGACTTCCGGGTTCAACTTCACTTTTCGGACGTGCAGGCAAATCGAACGTATCACGATACGCCACCCCGGCGCGGCAGCCGCGCCCATGAGCGCGAAGGCGTCCTTCGACTGGACCATGCGTATTTTTGTGTCGATGCCGCTCGGTAGGAGGAGGTTTAGCATAAACGCGTCGACGTGCAGGTGTCCCATCATCTCCACCTCGGCGCTGGCCGCCGTCAGATCGCGCCGCGCTACGAACCCGGTGTTATCGTCCCCGCGCGCGTTCATGTGTCCGGCGCTATCTTTGTACCACAACGACCCCGTGAGATGCGATCGTTTCGCGTCGCTACCGTAACTCAGTAGGGTCTCGATGTAGGCCCGGTACGCGTACGTATTGGTCGACGGCGTCACGAGCGTGCCGTTCAGCGACACGTCGATTTGACTGAACATCGAATGAAGGAAATTGTTGACCGGCGCCACGTTGGTGCCGGCCGCCAGATCGGTACCGTCCCCCTGAACCACTTTGAAGAGGACGTACGTTTGAAGGCTCGCCAGGTCCGTATAGTCGTTACCCGACCACGGAATGAGGAACTCGATAGGACCCTGCTCTCGATGCTCTTCTGCGTCACCGGTCCGGTGAACAGTTCCAGTTCGGCCTTCACGCCCTCGCACGCTGTCTTTACGAACGCCATCGTTACGCGTCGAATATATCGACCGGTCGACGTCGTCTCTTCCGTCTACTGACGGTCGTCGCCGTTCGACGCTGCTTCTTTATAGGCGGTCTTTTTTTCACCCGTCTCTTTTTCGGCGCCGGCCCTTTCAATAGGCCGTCGAGAAGATCGACGCCGGCCTCCTTCGCGCGTCGTTTTACCGACGCTTTCAGATTGCCGCCGCCGACGACGTCCCGCGCCACGTTCACGCCGGTTTTGAGCGCACGTTTTCCCAACGCCATGGCGCCTCTCTTAAAAAGCGGCATGACGCTTCGAAATAGGCTCCCGAAGATATTACCCAGACCGTGTCCTCGCTGACCTCGACTGCCGATGAAGACCGGTAGTTGACCGCCGACCTGTCGAACGTAGTAGTCCTCGTACGGGTTCGGCATGGTTAAAACAATCTCGATTTACAGCGTCTGATGTGAAGCGTCGCCACTAGCTTCCCCCGCTCGAATGGTATCGGTTGACCACAATCGTCTCTTATATCGACCTCGATCGTATCGAATTGATGCCGCAGCAGCTTCACGTATTGGACGCGGTCGAACGTTTCCGAAATAACGCTACCGTTCGTACCGAAGACGGCGATATTTCGAAGAAGCGGCGCGTACACGTCGCCGACGACGCGCGATTCCACGAGATCCGTGTACACGTACAGGGTGTCGACGCCCGCTTTCATATCCACCGTATTTCGACCTTCGTACGCGAACGTGTACGAGGCGGGGGTCGTCTCGATAACGACGACTTCCGGTTCGGGACCCATCATCGGCGGACTTACGATAACGTTCTTATGGAAACCTAGCACGCTCTTCAGACGGCTCGTATCGGGTAGGGTAAAGGCGACGCCCGCCGTCATACGCAGCGTCATTCGGTTAGAGACGCCGCTGTACTCTAGATACACCCTCACCTTATCGGTCCACAATTTCCTTAGCGCCTCGTTGATCTCGCGCAGTAGCACGAAAACGTTGTTGTAGAAACCGTGAGCGATCGTACCCTGTCGGTATATTCCGATACCGTCCATGGTCGTGAAAAGACCCGCCTCACCTCGGGGCGCCGACAGGTAGAAGGTGGCATCCGCCTCTCTCACGTTGTACCACGTGTGCGGGTACTGTAGCGTCACCAGTCCGCATTCCCATTCTCCGCCGGCCAGGTCGAAACGTCGCGGCAGCGTCGTGATGTAGTGCGTCAACGTATTTTCGGGGTGCCGCTTCGTAGACGCGTTGCTCGGTAGCGTCAGGTAAAAGTCAGACGATGCCGCCATCGTCTCGTCGTCGTCGGGCGCCGCCGCTCATAGACGGACTCGGGAGCAGATAACCGAGACAGCTGCTCAACAGCGCCGTCCACAGATTGGAGTCGCCTTGACCCCGCGTTAAATTGTATATACTAACGGCGATGACGAAGTACAGGACGATGACCTGACAGAGGAATACGATTTCGGCCTTTGGGCATTCGTTACCGCAGAGCCGCCATGGATCGGGTTCGTGGACGGTGGAGTCGTCGGCGTTCTCGACGGCGTCGACGGAGTCCTCGTTGGTAGTCGTCGTCGGCTTCTCTGAACCAGTAGTGGCGTCGACGGAGTCCTCTTTGGTAGTCTTCTTCTTCGGCTGCTGCTGCTGCTCGTCCCTCGCCTCCATAACGCCACTGCGGTCTGCGGGTACAGCAGGGCCCCTTATACGGGAGGAGCGACGTTCCCCCGCATAAGCACGACTCGTGCAGTCGCCAGCATTCCTCGTGACGCGTCCAACGCATGCTATAGGTCCACGAGCGCCGCGGCGTCGATCCAACTGTTGAAGGAGGCCGGGTAACCGCTCCATTTCACGAGCGCCTCCGAGCCGCCGCCGCGACGACGCCGCTGCAGAACCGCCTCCACTCGATACAGTTTGTCCTTCGGAACGACTACGCGTTGTACTTCCTGTTCGTAGAAGGCGCCCTCTACCGGTGTCCCCGCGTCGTCCTTCAGGCGATAAACGGGGGGTTCGGACGGATGCACCTCTACGACGGTGAAGAGCTCCTCGCTCCAATTAGGCATGTATCCTTTTTTGAATTGACCCCTCGTCTTACTGATACGCACGCGATCTCCTTCGCGCAGTTTCGGTTTTTTTCCCATACCGACGCCGCCGTACAGGCGTTGCCATACGTCCTCCTGATTCGTCGCGTCGACGCTCGCCGGCGTCCTACCGATGCTTCGATGATAGGCGTTGTTGTACGAATGCACGAAATCCGTTAACGCCTCTACGTAGCGCAGCGTCTCGTGTTTCGTAAAATAACGCCACATGCGCGTTTTCAAAGTCCTATTGAAGCGTTCCACGACGCTCGCTTTAGTCTCCTCGTTATGCGTCACGAAATGATGAACGCCGCGACTCTTTAGGAACGTTTGCAGGGGTCGATTCAGAAACTCGGTCCCCTTATCGGTCTGCAGCGCGTTCGGCGGCGGCGCGTCGTTCAGCAGACGCCCGAAGGCCGCGACGAGCGATGCGCCGGAATTATTCTTCAACGGAACGCACCACGCCCGCTTCGAAAACACGTCGATTACCGTCAATAGAAATGTTATACCGTCGTTGTGTTTTTTTAACCTAGTCAGATCGACCAGATCAGCTTGCCACTGCTGGTTTTGACCGCCCACGATAACGCAACGTCGTTTGAAACGTCTTTTAACCGGTTTGTGTAGAGTATAAGCGTCCTGCGCCGCTAGCCACCTCTCGACATCCGGGCGTCGTCGACCCCCCTTTGACGCGCGGTGCAACGCGTCGACACCTCCGTAACTCCCCGCTCGTTTCGGATCGAAGTAGAGTTCATTCAGTTCAGCGTCGTCGTCGTCATCGTCGTTTCGTTTTCGAAGGTTTCGTTTTGGACGACGACGACGACTCCACCCGGACACCATGACGACGACGATCGACGAACGATGACTATTATATAGAGAGCGATAACCGTGATGACGATGAGACCGACGACGGCGACCGTTCGTTGTATTGACGGCATCGTCACATCGATTCCCAACCGTCCAACGCTCTCTTTCTAGAACGTCGTCTTCGCACCGCCTTTCCCGCTGAACTGACCGATCCCGTCTCCTCCTCTCCTTCTCTTGACAGCCGCCGCCGTCGCTGCTCCATGTACTCCCGATAGCGCGGGTTGCCGACGAACTCCATAGGAATGTTCATACCCTTCATACTCAACCCGAAAGCGCGCCATCCTAAGGGCTGCGTCGTCTTCGTTCTCGTTCGCATGAGATCGTTCACTAGATCGACCATGTTACTCCCCGCGATCGTTTTACCGTCGTACACGAATTCGCCGCGTTCGTTCCATCGACACAAGGGATCGGCTTTCATTTTCGCGATAAGTAGACTCGCCTTCCCTTTCAACGTTTTCGGCATGCTGGCTACGATTTCGCGCTCTACGGCCTCCGACGATGGTGGCGCCGCCGCCGCCGCCGTGAGCGGTATCTCGCCGCCGTCGGCGTTGACCATCGACACGCGTACCGGTTGCGCCGTTCGAGCCGCCTCTATAGTGTTGTAGCGACTCAGCAGCTGATTGTACGACACCACCTTATCGCGTTCGGATAAATCCGATCGCTCTAGAATATCTTTCATGTCGCTGTCCAGGCTACTCAGTACACGTGATCGGGGGGTGCTGCTCGACTGCTGCTGCGGTTGAAGGAGACTTTCCACCAATCGCGGGTCGACCAACGCCATCTTCTTCGCGTACTGCATCGATTAACCCCCGATTAACTGTTTGAGTAGTGGCAGGAAAACGGTGCTCGCTAACGGCGCTAGCAGGGCCGTCAGAAAACCACCAGCCCCCGTTTGCAAGATGGCTCGCTTCCGCTTCACCGGAATTCGTTTGTTGACCAAGTCACGCAGGTGATCTCTGTATTTCGTCAACACGCGTTTCTGCTTCGGCGACACCTTCACGTTCCCTCTCAGAATATTGTAGGCGCAATCGCATAGACTACATATGAGACCGACCTCCGAGTGGGCGAGCACGGCTTTTCGCAGATCTACGTTCCGCTTCTGTCTATCCATCAACTGCAGGGCGAAAATGTGTCTCTTCAGGCGTTGCTCCGAAAACGTCGTCGTCGCTTTGCCGCTACCACCGCGCGTCTTCCCGTCATACCGACTAATGCGTATGCGGCGACGTCCCTCTCTACTTATAGTTGACCACCACCACCACCCTTCCGTACGTAGACGTACTGAAGGGGGTCGTCCGGAAATATACACGTACGCAGGCGCATGTACTCTTCCGTTTCCTGTTTCAGGTCGACGAAGAGATAGCCGTACGCCGTCGACGTCGCGTCTTTGAAAGACTCTATCATGTACTTGACCTCTCCCGGATACATCTGTTTCGCAAGGTGACCTACTTGACCAACGTCTCGGGGGTTCTTAAATAGTGCCAGGTATTGGGCGTTCAGGCTGATTGTGCGGTTTTCACCCCCTTTCGGAAACATGTTCTGTCGGAGTTGTACGACCGACGTATTACAATGATGACTTTTTTTAGTAAATAGGGCCGTCACCCCGCTATCGGCTTCCTCCATGAGGTCGTCGAGTACTAAAAGCGTCCTCTTTTTACCGTCTAAATACGTTGTAGTCGGCAGGCCGTCTACGAACTCTATTTCCGGAGACATAGACGCGTAGGCGGGCTGCCACTGCCCGTAACACCACAGGACTTTTTCGGGCGCCGGATCGATCATAGCGCTTCGTATCAGACGGTCGACGAACGTCGTCTTACCGCATCCCGTAGGCCCTGATACTATACACGTAAACGGATGCTTCAACAACGGTCCGCCCATTTTCACGACTGATACTGGCTGATGTTTTTTACGCGTCTTTATAAAAGGTGCGCACCTCCATCAACAGTTTACCGAGCTTGTTCTCGCCCTCGACGTCACCAATCCTGGTACCCCAGAAACCCTCCCTACTCGGCACCCACTCCACCAATTCGGCGTCCCCAGTGGCCAACAGTTCGGCCTTCAACTCCCCACCGAACTTACTCATCAACAGCCCCTTCATACAGGCGACCCTAACGACGTTCCATTCGGTTCCCGTTCTCTTTTTTCGAATACCGTAACTGATTCGTTTCGCCGCGTAGGGCGATCGCACTCTTTTGATACACGTGGCGCATGCGAGGTCTTCGTTGAATAGCGCTTTCCTGTACTGATAGGCGTGCTCGACGGATCGGAAGACCCGACCGTACGCCGTCAATCGGCACCTGTACATATTCGACAAGAAGGAGCGCGAACCGCCAAACTTTATACGTTCCGACGATGACAACATGACTACTACCGATAAAAACCGCTACCGCTTATATAGTCACGGACGTACGGATCCGAAATCTTTCGATCCCTAGTCGCGCCCAGGACAGGCGCCGGCTTCTACGAGTACTTCGATCGCTAGTCGTTGATCGCTTAGGACGTTGATCGCTAGGTGTGACTTGGGTTAATCGCTAGATGGCGTTATCACGTAACTAGGGACGGTGTTATTAATCGCTAGAGGGCGCCTGTCATTCACAAAAAGTGACAGGCCATCAATCACGTTTTTTATAACTAGGATCCCGATTCCACTCAGGTTACCAAAAAGCCTTTGATCTTTTTTTTATAAGTAGGATCCCGATTTTGAAATCGACGTTTTTTATGCACGTACCTAGATACAAAAGGGGGCGTGTCCTCGACTGTGTGTATCCTCTATACTACTTGTAGACACACTGCCTAGGTGAGTGATTCAAGTTATTATATTTTTTAGACCATCAATTGGGCTTTTGGAACAACGCAAAACATAAATGTTGTCAAAATGACACAAGTTGGTTAGTATATGCCTGATGTGTGCATATGGATGTATAGTAAATGATTACACTGAATATTTCATACTTTTATTGAAATTGACATTTTAAGCAATCCAACACCGTTGCCATGTTTCTAAAAATGTATTTTGTATTATGAATTGCACTAAATAGCATTATATATACAGTGTATATCTTGATTGCTTTCTGTTGTGTGCATTGATGTTTATTTTAGCCTAAATAACCTCACTTTTACTTTGTTGCATGTAACTGACGTCATACCAGTATCCACTGTTTGCTACGGGATGCGGCAGTCCTGGTAAGAGACTTTAAGGACTTCCTTGCTTTCTTGAACAACCAGGGCTTTCTCATGAAGAAGGGTCCACGCGTCTTCCAGCTACAAACCACCAGCTTTTGAGATCTTGGTACAGCGAGACGACAGTTATGCCACCAGATCTCCTGTACAGTTCTGTTTTCAGGGATGTGTGAATAACGTATTCGTCCCCTTGATATCTTGTGGGGTGGGGGTCACATGACCAGGTTCGTTCCACCCTCTCGACGATACTTCTCCACCTATCCCCATCTACTGTAATTATCTTCCACTCTCACCTGTGCGCACCTGCCCTTTTGAGATTTCTTCACATTCTCGCCATCTTAATTTTATCCTACCACCCTCCTATTCTCTATGCTCTGTTTGTCAATGTCTCCTCACGCATTCTCTGTATATATTTTGTTCATCTAGGTCTATTTTCAAATGCTTTTACATACAATACAAATCAAATTAAGACAAATCATATATAATAACATAATGAGCACAACAAGGTGTGAGATCTGGGGAAATACTTATCAATCTAGTCTCAGAATACTATCTATGTTACAAAAAAGGCTATACGGATTATTTATATATTACTATGGTCATGTATTTTTACATCTATCAAACATGCTTAAATTTCATGATTTAGTAAAATACAAGGTTATGATTATACTTTAGAAAGCAAACAACCATTCTTTAAATGGTCGTGTTCAAGCATTATTTGAACCAATAACCGCAGCTACGTGCATACATGATACCAAACAAAGCAAACTGGTCTGTGTTAAAAAGACAAACACCACCCTCCGACTGCTGTCACTCGCCGTCAAGGGTATAACAACGTGGAACAATTTACCAAATAATTTGACTCAGCTCCAAGTTTAACACAATTTAAAAAAACACTCAAGTTGTCATTACTTTCTAAATATTTGTGAATTGTTAATTGAAGATGATGTTTAGTTAAACCCATGTATTGGTAACACAAGCAGTATGATAACAAGTTTATATATGAGTAGTGAATATTATTTTGTAATTTAATTATAATTCGTGTTGTATTTATTCATTTTTTTTAGTTTGAGAAGGGCATAGCAACATATAAGTCTATGACTTTAGATATGTCCTTTCAGCAGCAGCAGCAGCAGCACACCATACTGTGCATGTATTATGTTGTTGCTGTTGGATAAACTTTCATTCATTCACTCACATCTAGTGAAGTTATTTATTCGGTAGAATCGTATTAAAACTTCGGTTAGATGTTATGTTACATAATATGATGTAGTAAACATATTAACACGCGGTGTAAATAATATTATTAATACATTATATGTATTCTGATGTATGCAAATTCATGGATAGTTATGCTTGACGATGGTATGGGGCGAATCCAAGATGGCGCACACAATGGCGAAGCTTCCAAAAGTCAAAGCATATTTATTGTCTACGTATTACAGCGGTTCAAGTACAATACAGTGCGGTATTAATGGTGAATTAACGAGGAGAGATGGAGTGAGAACTTATGTTTACTCCGCCGTAGTGTGTTGCATTAATAAATGTTCCAACTAGTGCATGTATTTGTGCTTTAAGTGACGATACATTTGCTTCTAGTACTTTGATAGTTACAACATAAACTATAATAGGCTAAGCTCTAATAACGTCTCATGCTTGTCCTTTTTAACGATTTTGCCCAATGATTCTTGTATGTTGCGCCTCTGAGCTCAGATTCCTGGGGATTTAGGCGCTGTACACTTTTGTCATTATTATTATTTGTATTGTGATTGGCAAGATGTCACATGGACACATGACGCCACTGCGTGTGTACCTAGCTGTCTGTCTGTCAGTCTGTCTATATGTGTCTACATTAAGATACGATAATAAAATAACGTTTAAAGACAATAACCAGGTTTTTTGCACGCCTGCCTACCACCTTGAATGGAATAGACATAAATGACAGGAATAATGGATTTTCTTGTTGAACCCAATGACAATATATGGAACAGACTACAACTACGTGCTGTTCTAAACATCATAAAGTCCTCACCTTCCTTCAAGTTTCGCTGTGGCAGCCAGCTTGCAATAGCTACCACTCACACTGCCTTTTCCGGCACCTGTTTTATGCCCTATAGTCTGCCATATCAAGTGTCAAGCGAATATTGTTTGCTACGGACAGAGTATGTGAGCTACACCCACGCAAGTAAACAATCCACAGGTTACGTCGGTGTTGCAATGAAACATGTGACATCTGTATTACGACCACTGTATTAGTATTGGTCGTTAGTAGTATATAGGTGCAGTACAGTATCCATCATTAGTAAACATCAAAGGAAGATCAAAGGGTCTGCGGCGAGAGACCAAAGGAAATGATTTTGGAGCAGAGAAATTCGAGTAAGATTAATGACCTTATTTGACACTTTTTTATTAAAATTAATGACCTATGAAATCTGATACCTCATTAAGTGAAATCTGATACCTAATTAATTATTATTATTTGTTTAATAATTATTAATTAAAATAATAATAATAATAATAATAAAAAATCATATTTTTGTTATCGTGCTGCCTCTTCCGGTTATATATTCAGACATTTTATTTTGGTGCTGCCCTCTTGTGTGTAATAATAACGTAGACACTAGCGCCACTAGTGGGAGTATTCAGCCGCTGAATACTATATAGGGAGGTGTGGTAGCTGTTCCCGCTAAAGAAGCGAGATTATCGATAGAGCTTAACGAAATTTCTCGTCGGTTGTATGCAGCCTGTACAGAGGATACGGCTATACATTTCGGTGGCTCGACGTCGATTCTATCGAATTTCTACCCGTGTCGAGTCGAGGCCTACGGTCATGTGTTCAGATCGGTCGAGCACGCCTTCCAGTTTAGAAAGGCAATGTTTAATGAAGACGAGCAAAACTCGAAATACATCAAACAGGCGTGGTCGGCCTACACAGCGAAGCGCAGAAGCTTCCTCATCAAGAGAGCGAGGACGGGGGTCGAATGGGACGCCGTTAGGGTCGAGTGTATGAAGGCTCTGTTGATGGCGAAGTTCGGAGGGACGAAAAAGTTGGCTACCGGGGACGTCGAATTGGTGGAGTGGGTACCGTCGAAAGAGGCCTTTTGGGGTTGCGGTCTCGGAGGTCGAGAGGGTCAAAACACACTCGGAAAATTGTTGATGGAGGTGCGTTCCGGATATAGAAAAAACGAATAAAAAGACCAGTCTGTTCCAGTGCGTCAGTCGTCGATATGGATACGTCGTTGAAGCTTCCTTTTACGTGTATAGTAGCCAGCCCTACGGAATGGGGCAAGACCACTTTCGTCACTCGTCTTCTGCATTTCGCTTCGTCTATGATTGAACCGAGTCCGGAGAAAATCATGTGGTGTTACGGCCAGTGGCAAACCGCCTACGCTTCTATTACGGACGATGTAGAGTTCGTAGATGGTTTGCCGGATCCAAAAACGTTAGACGCGAAAACGAGGACGCTCGTACTCGATGACCTTATGGAGGAAACGAACAGCCAGGTCATGACCCTGTTCACTAAAAAAAGTCACCACTACAACGCGTCCGTTGTACAGCTTTTGCAGAATCTCTTTCCGAGGGGGAAAGAAAACCGCACAATCAGCCTAAATGCGCAATACTGGTGCTGTTCTAGAGCCCCCGAGATGCGGGACAAGTGAGTCACCTGGCGAAACAGATGTATCCGGGTAGAATCAAGTACATGATAGAAGCCTTCAAAGATGCCACGTCAGAGGCCTACGGCTATCTTCTGGTTTACCTGAAACAGGAAACAGCGGGAAAAATGCGCTTGCGTACGGCTATTTTTCCCGACGATCGCGTTCAGTACGTCTACGTGCCGATATTATAAAAACGAGGTAAGCCTCGTTGCGGCCGTCATTCATCGACGGTCTCAGGATGACAAAGCGCGTCAAGAAGCACATCCTGTGTCTGCAGATGTTGATTAGAGATAAGAATATAAAGCTGAGAAAAGCCATACTCGCCAACGGACACGCCGACCTCATCTTTAGTCTGTGCGACTGCGCGTACAACATTCTGAAAGGGAACGTGAAAATATCGGCGAAGGAGAAAAAAGTACTGTAAAAATACAGGAAGCATCTGCGTAAGCTAACGTCGAAAAAGGTATCCGTCAAAGAGAAGCGAGCGGTCCTACAAACGGGCGCGGGCGGGCTTCTGACAGCTCTGCTAGCCCCGTTGGCGAACTCCGTCCTTCTACCGCTCCTCTTACAGGTCATCGGTTGATGGAACACGCCAAAAAGATGGCGTTTGTAGACCCTCGGTTGGTGGAGAGTCTCCTCCCATTACACTCTCAGCCGACCACGACCACGTCGCGCGTGATGAGTAGTCTGAACTGGGACATGAAGACCGTTCTCGAGCGCATGGATTTGTCCGAGCGAGAAAAGGTGGCGTCGTACAATCAACTGCTGAGTCGGTACAATACAATGGACGCGTCTCGTGCGCATCAGCTGGTACGCGTATCCGTGGTGAAAGGGGCGAAATAGGACACGTCGCCGCAGCAGCCGGTACGCGTATCCGCGGTGAAGGGGGAACGAGGACCCGGGTCCGAGCGGCATAAAGAGCGAGATCGTGAAAAGTGTGCCGGCGAGTCTGAAAGGAAAAACAGGCCTCCTGATTGAGAAACTGAAAACCGACCCGCTGTGTCGATGGAACGACCGAGGCGAGTTCGTGTACGACGGCACACCTATCGCGGGAAGCAACATGGTGGATCTCGTGAACGACGTCATGAGAAAAGGGAAGAAGGCGGTTCCACCGGTCGGGTGGCAAGTGTTCGGGGCTCTTATGAAGCGTCTGAACGTTCCTATGGAGTTCGTCGCCAACCCTCGGCATCGAGTTTACATGCAACAGCAGCAGCAGCAGCAACTGGTCAAGCGTCGTCGCGCAAAGTCTCTAGAGCGTGCGTGGGAGACCTATTAAAGAGATTGAAACGTCCCAGAGGTTCAGAAGACGGTATGAACTGTCAAAGAGCGGTAGTCGGCCTCGCCGTAGTCGCGGCAGCGGCGTTCGCTTTATATATGTTATTTTTCGTAATTCGTAGATAAGCATCCTCATCATCACCATGGTGTCCAGGAGGCGTCGTCGTGGTTGTACGCAACGAAAGCCTAAACGGGACCTACTACTGAAGCGCGCCTATTTCGACCCGAGACGGGTGGGGAGTTACGGCGGCGTCGACGCGTTGCACCGGGCAACGCAACTTTCCAAACCCGCCGTCAAGCAGTGGTTGTCGGGGCAGGACGCGTATACTCTTCACAAGCCGGTCAAACGGCGCTTCAAACGTCGCTGCGTTTTCGTGGGTGGACGAAACCAGCAGTGGCAAGCCGATCTCGTCGACGTAGCTAACCTGAAAAAGCACAACGACGGGGTGACGTTCCTATTGACGGTCATAGACGTCTTTTCGAAGCGGGCGTGGTGCATGCCGTTGAATAGTAAGACCGGCCGGCGCTCGTTTCGGCCTTCGAGGGCTTGCTGCAGCAGCCGCCGAACACGCTACAGACAGACAAGGGGACGGAGTTTCTCAACAGACCCTTTCAGAAACTCTTGAAGGAACACGGTGTCCACCACTTCGTGATGCACAACGAGGAGACCAAAGCGAGTGTCGTGAAACGATTCAATCGGACGTTAAAGACGCGCATGTGGCGGTATTTCACGAAGCATCAGACGTTGAGGTACGTGGAGGCGTTACCGAACTTCGTGCGGTCGTACAACAACGCCTACCATCGAAGCATCGGTACGACGCCAGCGAGTGTCAACGCCTCAAACCAGGAGACCGTGTGGCAGCGGCTGTACGGCGGCGAGGGTCGAGGCAAGCCGAAACTGCGAGAGAGAGAGAGACCGGGTACGCATCAGCAAGGCAAAGGGTCGATTCAAGAAAGGGTATATGGCTAACTGGAGCGAAGAGCTCTTCACCGTCGTAGAAACGCACCCGTCCGACCCTCCCGTTTACCGATTGATGGACGACGCCGGAACGGTACTAGACGAGACGTTCTACGAACCGGAGCTACAAAAGGTAACCGTTTCGAAGGATAAACTGTATCGTGTGGAAGCGGTTCTACGACGACGGCGCCGTGGTAAGGGTGAAAACGTGCTCGTGAAATGGTCCGGCTATCCGACCTCCTTCAACAGCTGGATCGACGCCAAGGCACTTGTGGACTATAAGGGTTAGGCTTCATGCCGCGTTGGATGCGACACTCTGGGTGCTGGCCACTGCACGAAGCGGGGTTGTGCAACGGCTTTTTATTCTTTTATAAGGGGGTGCTGTATTAACAGACCGCAGTCGCGCTACGACGACCGACGAGGTGACAACGATCGAACCCGAAGAGTGCGTCGACATCGACGCCGACAAGCCCAAAGACTTCGTCGACATTACCGAGTCCGCCGGCAACGAACACGTTCTATGGCGTCTCTGCGGTAACGAATGCCCCAAAGCCGAGATCGTCTTCCTGTGTCAAATCGTCGTCCTGTACACGGTCATCGTGGTCAGTATATACAATCTAACGAGCGGCCACGGCGACTCCAACCTGTGGACGGCACTGCTGAGTAGCTGTCTCGGTTACCTACTACCGAGTCCGTCTATGAGGCGCGATGACATCGCCTGATTTTTATCTGACGTTATCGAGCAATGCCTCTATGAAAATGCACCCCGAAAACACGCTGACTCACTACATCACGAATCTACCGCAACGTATTGACCTATCGGGCCAGTGAGAATGCGGGCTGGTGGCGCTACAGTATCCGCACACCTGGTACAACGTGAGAGAGGCGGACGCGCGCTTCTACGTGGCTTGCAAGACGGGAGAAGAGGGGGTTTACTGCAACGAAGAAGGTGTGGAAATTCAACGCGTCGGATCCATACCTCACGGTCATTACAACAGCGCCTACGAGTTGAAGAGTAAAATCAACGCGGAACTGTCGAGGCTGAGCACCAAAACAGTCAAGGCACGGCTGGAGTACAGCTCGATCTCTAATCGGATAAAGCTACGTATGTCGGCGGGTGTCGAATTTAACATACCCCTCGAGAGCGCCCTGACCAGCGTATTAGGGTTCGACTCGACCGTTATCAGAAGTTCCGCCCCGCCGGGTAAAATACATCTCGACCCACACAGCGTCTTCTACCTCAAAGACCCCGGTGCATACACCTTCGAGTACGAGGGAATATACACGGTGGACATGCATCGGGGACTCGAAACCGTGTACGTGTACACGGACATCGTGGAACCGCGCTTCGTTCACGGCATGAACGGGTCCGTGGGATCGAATACCTTCGACCGCGTCCAATACATTCCCCTACTACGGAAACAGTTCGAAGTGATCGAGATAGATATAAGAGACGATCTCGGTCGACCGATACCATTCGAGCAGGGAAAACTCGTGGCGACGCTTGATATCAGACGCTGCAAATCGAAAATGTTTTGATGATGGCGAGGGCCGGCAGCAGCGCGTACGAGGACTATTACACTCGACAGGTCGTGGCGCGGGACGTCGTCGCCTGCGGGAATCTTAAACAGTCGGTGAAACGACGCGCGAAGGTGGCGGGCGCCGACCTTCTCGACGGACTGCTGAATACGACGCAGGCGCAACAGCCATCGAAAAAGCGACGACGACGACGACCGGCCGATATAAAACCACCGGGGAAAGCGTTGACGATCAGTAAAAAGAAACGGCGGCGAAAAGAACAGACGAGCAGCAGCGACATATTCGGCGACTAGAATGGCGTTCGTGCATCGACAGTCGTGCGAGGGCTTAAAGAGCGAACTAGGCCTGTTCAGCGTCCCGATGACGCAGACGAGCATCGAGAGCGGCCAGTGGATCGATCACCTGCCGCTGACGCCCCTCGACGCCGGCGGTCCTATCGAGTTTCTCATCCCGGGGTCGGGAGACAACTAACTGGACCTGGCGAGCGTTAGACTGTACGTACGATTGAAAGTGGTGAATGGAGACGGGTCCGATCTCGACAACGCCGCTAATGTGACACCGGTCAACAATTTTCTACACTCGCTATTCAGTCAAGTCGACGTGTCGCTGAACGATACGCTCGTGACGTCGTCGACCAATACGTATCCGTATCGGGCCTATATCGAAACCCTGTTGAGCTACGGCAGCGAAGCCAAGAAGACTCAGCTCGGGGGTGGTCAGTGGTATAAGGACACCGCCGAGTTTATGGACGCCACCGCGAATGCTAACGCGATGGTGATCGAGATGCGGCGCGGATTCGTCCGGGGCAGCCGCGAGGTGGAGCTGTTGGGCCGCCTACACGTTGACCTGTTCATGCAAGATCGGTACCTACTGAATGGGATCGACACGAAGATCCGACTAGTGCGAAGCAAGGACGCCTTCGCGCTCGTGGCGGAGGGCGTTGACCCGGGGTTCAAAATCGTGCTAACGGAGACCTTCCTGCAAGTGCGATAAGCTAAGGTGAACCCGTCCGTTCAGCTCGGTCACATCAAAACGTTAACGAAGGGACGGCCAAGTACCCGCTACGTCGAGTCGACTGCAAGGTGTTCTCGATACCGCAGGGGTCCAAGTCTCATACTCACGAGAACGTCTACCTAGGGGTGCTACCAAAGCGCGTGTTCCTGTGCATGATCGACAACGACGCCTATAACGGGGCCTACGATAAAAACCCGTTTTACGCGAAGCACAACGGCAGATAATATTTTGCCCTCTACGTCCACGGACGCCAGGTACCGAGCAAACCACTGCAACCGAACTTCGCGGAGAAGCGTTTCATCAGAGGCTATATGAACCTCTTTTCGGCGACGGGCAAGGCGTACGAGGACAAAGGGAACGACCTGTCGCGCGTCGATTTCGACGACGGCTACACCATCTTCGGCTTCGACCTGTCGCCAGACTGTTGCGACGGTGACCATTTCAATGTCGTGCGCAAGGGAAATCTGCGCGTGGAGGCTAATTTTGCAGCAGCGCTGGTCCGGACAGTGAACATCATCGTGTACGGCGAGTTCGAGACGGTTCTCTAGGTCGACAAGAACCGTAACGTCGTGTAGGTTAAGGTATGGTAAGTAGGATAGGTTTATACGAGTACGGGTCCCGTGGTGACGCCGTCGTCGAGCACGCGCCGTTTGGCGTAGAAGAAGCTCAACGCCGCGCGCTCCTGAATGTACGTCAGCACGGACGATTCCTTCACTTGGAAGCCGCGTTTCCAGCCGCTACCGCTCCGTTGACCACGCAGTACGGCGAGGAAGGTGTCCTTGTCGATATCGTTCTGGCGCTTGTTCAGCCCTTTTGTGCTTAACTTATTGCCCGCCGCGCCGAAACAGTAGTAAGTCTTACTGCAGAGCGCGACGACACCTCGACTGGACCATTCCTCTTTGAAGAGTCCCGGCGTTCTCTTGTCGTACTTCCGACAGCTCGTGCAGCATTCGGCGGCCTCCCACAGTCGCCCGGCAAGTCGGCGATGTATATACGCTTCCGCGTGTTCGTCGCAGCATTCCGACGGGAACCAGTCGCTCCGGTGCCGAAAGTAGTGGTCGCGTTGGGCCTCCTCCACGAGATCGTCGACGTTCCGACCCGCGAGTGCCAAATACGCTTAGTCGGTATCCATAGCGCAGTACTGGAACAGGGCGCGGTAGCGATGAAATCGTAGTAGAACTGAAGCATGCGTAGTTTGGCGTACTGGTACACGAAGTAGCCGATCTGAACGGCGAGGGCGTACCCGATGGTCTGCTTGCTCACCGATACCTCGTAGAGGGCGACGGGCGCGATGACGTGGAGCTGTCGGAAGCGTCGATCGTTGATCAGCGTCGCGGCCCCGGTAGACGTACAGTACTTGATATCCCTGTGGAGATCGACCCGCGTAATCGTTTTCCCATAACAACTATTGCCAAGAAGTTTAAACGTGACGGCAAGGATGGTCTTGTCGGGGTTGGTATCGCCTTCGCGACGCGCGGCGGAGACCTCTTCGCCGAAGCGACGAAAGCACGGGGCCGGGACGTACTCGACAACCTGGTACACGCGGTCGACGACGAGCCCGTACTCCAGATACCACCGCAGTAGTGGAGTCGCGAGGAGAATCTTGGCACTGAAAAAGCTCCCCATGACCGTACGCTGAGGACGGGCCATGAGCTCGTGCGCTTCGGCGTAGCGACGCATGAACCGGCTGAGATCGTCGCAGCCGATGTAGGTGTTCTTGAAGACGGGCTGCATCTCGGCGAATGCGTCGTGCAGCGCGTCCGGGACGCATTCTATCAGCCCGAAGAGGGTACCGTCGAGCACGGCCTCCAAGTTGCGCGCTCGCGTAACGTCCCCGCGTCATGGACAAGGGGAGGTCGTCTCCGGCGGTCGCACCTCGCGCCACTGGCATTCCCACATCTCGACGACGGTGACGAAGCGGCGAATGTAGGCTGTAGTGGCAACCGACTTGGCGTACAGTTGGCTCATCGGTTTCCCGTTCACCTCGTTCGTTTCCTTTCCCGTACACGGACAGCCGTGGAAGAAGCACCCTTGAAACTGGTACGCCGTCCTCGTTTCTCGACACCACCCGTCGACCCGGTACTTTCCCACGCGTTTCTCGCGTCCGTTGACCTGGTGTCGTAAGTGCATCCCCGTCCACCCGGCCTCCCACGTCAGCTACTGTACGGCCATACGGCCATAGCGATGCACCTGTTCCGGACGAAAGGCATTCTCCACGCGGCGGCGCGTGTACCATCCCGTCGGCATGTGAGCGCCCAGAGGTAGAGGCTGTTTGCGTCGTAGCAGACGATCGAGCGACAAGTCCGAGCCGCTTCGCCGTACTCGGTTTGGTGTAGAACGGTGACGTCGGCCTCGTGATAACGCGCAAAGATGATCGAGGGACCTCCGACGATCTGGGATTGCACGAGCTGGTGCAGGTCCTTGTTCGTTTCTTTGAAGACGGCGAAGTGAAGCGTCGGCGGAAGATCGTTGAACAGGTAGAGTCGCGTCAGGCCCGGAACGCTGATAGCATCTTTGAACATATCGATGCGTCGCTACTGGAAGAAGGCGAACTGTTTGTCCACGGCCTCCAGGAACGGGGCCACGTCCCTGTTGTTGTACCAGACCAGTAAGTCCCGCAGCGTCATCATCCCTCCGTCGCGCCATACCTATACGCACCTTTCGTACGCCGCGTCGGAGATCCCTTCGCGTTTTAGGTGACTGTAGAAAGCCTCCTGCGGCGGCAGTTCGGTGTCGTCTAGTTTCCGCAGGTTATCCAGGTATTCGTAGGGGAAGTGCCCCTTCGTCACTTCGCAGCCGTAGGCCTTCAGGAACTTATCGTAGCTGAAACCGGGGGGCAGGTAGTTGACGATGTCCAGAAACTTGAGCGTTTCCGTCGGTAGACACAGGAAGTTGTTCTGACGTTTGATCGTGAAGTCCGGCGATACGTTCTCCCTTTTGTTCATGAGAACGGGGGGTGAAGTATTCTTGACAACGTTCACGTCGTACTTGCCCGAGTTGAAACCGAGGACGGGAAGTTGGCGTAGATGGGCCCACAGGCGGTCGCGGAATACGGTGTACGAGTTCTTTCCCTCCTTCGCCGCCGGCTCTTGACACTTGATTCGCCATTCGGTCTCGAGCGCGGCGATTTCTTCGAAGGTCGTTTCGTATGATGATAGCAGAGCCTCGCATGCCGCCTTGCTCACGACCTCGAGGTCGGCTACCAGGAGCTTCGCGAGATCTTTCGAATCCCCGGTCGTGACGAAGCACCGCGTTATCTCGTGGCCGGGGACATTCGACGCGATACTCACGCTGAGAAGCTTGTGCCGGGCTATCCATTTGCATTTGGTGCTATCCGTCGGTAGGTCACGCCCTTCGAAGTAGCATTCGAAGTCGAAAGTTGCCCTGTACGGGTAGTAGCGCAGAGATTCCTCCACGTGGACGACCTCGTCCTCCAGCTGTTGAAACACGGACGGATTCGGGTGGTAGACCCCGCCGGTGTAGACGTGACAGACGCCACCCTCGTACGTCTCTTCGTGGCGCAATAATAAATACGCGGTTCGCCACAGCGAGTCACCGCACTTACCGCATCGGTACGTGTGGCAGAACAGGGAGACATCCCATATGTACGAATAGTGAGTTTCGTACAGGTTCACGCTAATGGTAGTGGAACACCGGTACACCGAACTCCGGATGAGTTGGGCGGTCGGCTTCCCGGAATCGTCCCCCTCCTCCAGTCGATACACGACCACGTTGGTTGTAAAGGCCCTCTCCACCCGATCGAGCTCGTTCAGAGGAAAGCCGGCGAACGCGTTAGCACTCACCCCTGTGGTGTATTCGGCGTAGAGCTTTAAGGTCGGCGCCCGTAAAGCCGTTACGGTACCCCCTCTATGAAGCGCCAGACAGTCGAAGAGGCATAAGTTATCGGTGTAGGTCCTATTGTGCTTATCTTTCTCTAGAGCGATAACTGCCTTGTTGTTGCGTAGGTAGGCGGGGAGTCGTCCGTCGAGATAGCCGATAGGATGGTGAATGGTGGCGTTGAGGAAGAAGGTAGCGTTAGTCGCCAATTCGGTCGTCCACCCCGAATCGGGTCTCTGCGCTGCGACATACTGTAGGATGTCGGGTTGACGGATGCGGTCGAGGAAGCGTTCGAAAGATCGGCTATCGGTGATGAGAGCGGGCGTCTCGAGGTAGCGACCGCAGCAGTTACACGACGAATGAAAATATCTGTACCGACCCGTCTCCTTGTGTCTGAGAATAAAACCAAAACTTAGGTTGGCTTTAAAAGTGCGAGTCTGCTCCTCGAACATAAGTCGTAGTCGGGCATCGAGCGCGCCCGTGTCCAAGCCGGTCAGTTGATAGTTATACCTTGACTGGATAGGACGTGATTTGTAGACTTGCGTATGCTCGACCAGTGCTCGTGAACGACCCGTCGTAGTCCTTCCGATACGTTGTCGTCTAACGGGGGGTCGGGGGAGTGGGGGTCCTTCTTCTTTCACCATCGCAGGATACGGTGGCCATATGTTTTACCATATTAGAACGACGGCCTAAAGACTTCCCACAATTCGGGCATTTGTTGATGTTATTGCATCCTTCCCTCAAATGCTTCGTTAAGCCGGTACGGTAGGCGTAAGTTCTATCGCAAGTTGGGCATTTGTAGTTGCACGAGTGTTTCCCTAGACGACCGCATATAGGACAGGCCGGCGGCATCGTCGGTAGGTAGCAGCACTCAGCAATGCGTTTCTCTCCTCCGTCCGTCCGTCAGTAGGTGGCAGCACTCAGCAATGCGTTTCTCTCTCTCTCACCCGTCCGTCCGTCCGTCCGTCCTATTCAACGCCGAAACGAAATAACTACGGTCGATCCTGACACACTGCCTATGTAGGGGCCCACGCCGCTGCCGCTAGAGGGATTTCGAGGTTTATTAAACGTCACAGCGGAGTTGTTTCTGCTAGCCACGGAATTCGTTAAACGACGACATAGCGGAATTTGTTTTCTGGTAGCCACGGATTTCGTTAAACGGCGGCGCAACGGTGAATGTTTGATTACTTTTGGTAGCGGCGATGACCTAGTTTGCGCTAGGTTGATGGTGGAAAGCGGACGTTTTTTTTAATTATTTAGCTGTCGGTGCGCTAGACTGGAATATAGACGTTTTATTAAACGGGAATGAGCGCTGGCTGGGTAGACTGAATTGAGTGTTTGTTTGTTTGTTTGTTTGTTTCACCGGGACATAAACGTTTTATTCGTCCGTTTCAGTGATATACGCTTCGTAACAACAAGACTGGTAATACGTTTTATTAGGCGTACATATGATTAAAGCACGCTGGTGGCCTCTTTTTTACGCGAGGCGTTACAAAACCGTGTCATTATTAAAGTTCGTAAAGCACGGCCGGATTAATGTTCGGTACACGAGGCTCTTAAAAGGCCGTGTACTTATTAAAGCTCGTAAGGCACGACGTCTATATAGCGTAATATAAAACGAAACGACGCCTATAACAATGGCGCTACTACAGCAGCTAAAATGTTCGTGAATACGATGAAATAACTAAGCACGGTGGTTCACCGGATAAATGTTCGGTACGTTACGAAGCCGTGTCATTATTAAAGTTCGTAAGGCACGTAGCGAAATATAAAACGAAACGTCGCTTATAACAATAGCGTTACTACAGCAGCTAGAACGGTCGTGATGAAATTAATGTCAGTCCAATCCGGCTTTTTTCATCAGGTAGGCTTCGACCTCCGACTCGAGGGCTGCATTGTTGTCGGGGCTAACCCAGTCGGTGGTCATTAGCCAGTCGGCGATCTTTTTAATGAGGCACGCTTCCACGTAGTGGTTCACCCTCGACGCGGGGCGGCCGTCGTGTATCACCGTAATCATCCTCACGGCGGTCGGCACGAGCGAGGAAGCTATGAATTCATCCAAGACCGCCTGAAAGTGCCGTTGGCACATTCCAAGGGTGTTCTCGTACCTCTTATAAAGACGTACATACTTTTCATCATGCCACCCGCGTGGACGAAGGGGTGCTGCTCGAGTTCGGGGGCGCACGCACCGCAGAAGCGCTGGGCTCGAGACACTACCGCCTCCCCTAGCTTCTCGGCGAACACTTCCAGCAGTAGCATATCCAGCCGCTCCACTGCCGTTAGAGGCTTGGCGTCGGACTGTGCTCTCTCAACAGTGGCGGGGCTGACCGATATCAGCGATGGGGGGCCGTCGCTCGACGCCGACGAAGAAATGGATACGATTTCCAGCGAGTCGGTTCCGCCGTACGTAGGCATAGGATGTAACGTCGCGTACGTAGGCTTGTAGTCAGCGGGCGCGCACGCCTCCAACCACGGCCATGGAATGTCCACTTTCACCCGCTTCTCGGGCGGCACCTCCTCGTCCAAGCAACGCTGAATTAGCGTTCTAGGCCCGTATATTCCATAGTCTCGTCTTTATCGTCGACCGCGCACGTTGCCGTCCACGGTCTATCCGTCGGCAGCTCTTCGACCGATCCTAGGTAGCGCATAGGAGTTGCTGACTCGCGTGCAGATCTCAGGGCGTATTGAATTATGTCATCGAGCATGCGATCGGTCTCGATGTCGTCTATGAAGGTGACGTTGGCGTCCTACAGCACAAGAAGCGAAGCGTTAGTCATTCAGGCGCGACGTACTCTGGTTTCGGGATACTAGTCAGACGTCTGACTGTGTACGTGACCATTTCTTCCCATATGGTTTTTCGTAGAGAGACTTCCAGAACCGTGCCCACGAGGACCTGTATAGTCTCGCGTAGTTTTTTCCGGTGACATAGGAGCGAGGTAATCGGCGTTGTAGGAGACGAGTTCCGACATGGCATTTTCGAAAAGGGTGAGCCAGATTTCGTAATCAGCCTTTTCGTCGACTTCTTTCACCATAGCACGCACCGAAAAATTGTATTTCGGTCGAGCTTGGAGGCCATGGGATAGGCACATCAGGGCTCCACCCTTGCCTCGCTGCACCTTGCGTCGACACTGCGTACACCCCGCGACATCTGTATTACGACCACTGTATTAGTATTGGTCGTTAGTAGTATATAGGTGCAGTACAGTATCCATCATTAGTAAACATCAAAGGAAGATCAAAGGGTCTGCGGCGAGAGACCAAAGGAAATGATTTTGGAGCAGAGAAATTCGAGTAAGATTAATGACCTTATTTGACACTTTTTTATTAAAATTAATGACCTATGAAATCTGATACCTCATTAAGTGAAATCTGATACCTAATTAATTATTATTATTTGTTTAATAATTATTAATTAAAATAATAATAATAATAATAATAAAAAATCATATTTTTGTTATCGTGCTGCCTCTTCCGGTTATATATTCAGACATTTTATTTTGGTGCTGCCCTCTTGTGTGTAATAATAACGTAGACACTAGCGCCACTAGTGGGAGTATTCAGCCGCTGAATACTATATAGGGAGGTGTGGTAGCTGTTCCCGCTAAAGAAGCGAGATTATCGATAGAGCTTAACGAAATTTCTCGTCGGTTGTATGCAGCCTGTACAGAGGATACGGCTATACATTTCGGTGGCTCGACGTCGATTCTATCGAATTTCTACCCGTGTCGAGTCGAGGCCTACGGTCATGTGTTCAGATCGGTCGAGCACGCCTTCCAGTTTAGAAAGGCAATGTTTAATGAAGACGAGCAAAACTCGAAATACATCAAACAGGCGTGGTCGGCCTACACAGCGAAGCGCAGAAGCTTCCTCATCAAGAGAGCGAGGACGGGGGTCGAATGGGACGCCGTTAGGGTCGAGTGTATGAAGGCTCTGTTGATGGCGAAGTTCGGAGGGACGAAAAAGTTGGCTACCGGGGACGTCGAATTGGTGGAGTGGGTACCGTCGAAAGAGGCCTTTTGGGGTTGCGGTCTCGGAGGTCGAGAGGGTCAAAACACACTCGGAAAATTGTTGATGGAGGTGCGTTCCGGATATAGAAAAAACGAATAAAAAGACCAGTCTGTTCCAGTGCGTCAGTCGTCGATATGGATACGTCGTTGAAGCTTCCTTTTACGTGTATAGTAGCCAGCCCTACGGAATGGGGCAAGACCACTTTCGTCACTCGTCTTCTGCATTTCGCTTCGTCTATGATTGAACCGAGTCCGGAGAAAATCATGTGGTGTTACGGCCAGTGGCAAACCGCCTACGCTTCTATTACGGACGATGTAGAGTTCGTAGATGGTTTGCCGGATCCAAAAACGTTAGACGCGAAAACGAGGACGCTCGTACTCGATGACCTTATGGAGGAAACGAACAGCCAGGTCATGACCCTGTTCACTAAAAAAAGTCACCACTACAACGCGTCCGTTGTACAGCTTTTGCAGAATCTCTTTCCGAGGGGGAAAGAAAACCGCACAATCAGCCTAAATGCGCAATACTGGTGCTGTTCTAGAGCCCCCGAGATGCGGGACAAGTGAGTCACCTGGCGAAACAGATGTATCCGGGTAGAATCAAGTACATGATAGAAGCCTTCAAAGATGCCACGTCAGAGGCCTACGGCTATCTTCTGGTGGACCTGAAACAGGAAACAGCGGGAAAAATGCGCTTGCGTACGGCTATTTTTCCCGACGATCGCGTTCAGTACGTCTACGTGCCGATATTATAAAAACGAGGTAAGCCTCGTTGCGGCCGTCATTCATCGACGGTCTCAGGATGACAAAGCGCGTCAAGAAGCACATCCTGTGTCTGCAGATGTTGATTAGAGATAAGAATATAAAGCTGAGAAAAGCCATACTCGCCAACGGACACGCCGACCTCATCTTTAGTCTGTGCGACTGCGCGTACAACATTCTGAAAGGGAACGTGAAAATATCGGCGAAGGAGAAAAAAGTACTGTAAAAATACAGGAAGCATCTGCGTAAGCTAACGTCGAAAAAGGTATCCGTCAAAGAGAAGCGAGCGGTCCTACAAACGGGCGCGGGCGGGCTTCTGACAGCTCTGCTAGCCCCGTTGGCGAACTCCGTCCTTCTACCGCTCCTCTTACAGGTCATCGGTTGATGGAACACGCCAAAAAGATGGCGTTTGTAGACCCTCGGTTGGTGGAGAGTCTCCTCCCATTACACTCTCAGCCGACCACGACCACGTCGCGCGTGATGAGTAGTCTGAACTGGGACATGAAGACCGTTCTCGAGCGCATGGATTTGTCCGAGCGAGAAAAGGTGGCGTCGTACAATCAACTGCTGAGTCGGTACAATACAATGGACGCGTCTCGTGCGCATCAGCTGGTACGCGTATCCGTGGTGAAAGGGGCGAAATAGGACACGTCGCCGCAGCAGCCGGTACGCGTATCCGCGGTGAAGGGGGAACGAGGACCCAGGTCCGAGCGGCATAAAGAGCGAGATCGTGAAAAGTGTGCCGGCGAGTCTGAAAGGAAAAACAGGCCTCCTGATTGAGAAACTGAAAACCGACCCGCTGTGTCGATGGAACGACCGAGGCGAGTTCGTGTACGACGGCACACCTATCGCGGGAAGCAACATGGTGGATCTCGTGAACGACGTCATGAGAAAAGGGAAGAAGGCGGTTCCACCGGTCGGGTGGCAAGTGTTCGGGGCTCTTATGAAGCGTCTGAACGTTCCTATGGAGTTCGTCGCCAACCCTCGGCATCGAGTTTACATGCAACAGCAGCAGCAGCAGCAACTGGTCAAGCGTCGTCGCGCAAAGTCTCTAGAGCGTGCGTGGGAGACCTATTAAAGAGATTGAAACGTCCCAGAGGTTCAGAAGACGGTATGAACTGTCAAAGAGCGGTAGTCGGCCTCGCCGTAGTCGCGGCAGCGGCGTTCGCTTTATATATGTTATTTTTCGTAATTCGTAGATAAGCATCCTCATCATCACCATGGTGTCCAGGAGGCGTCGTCGTGGTTGTACGCAACGAAAGCCTAAACGGGACCTACTACTGAAGCGCGCCTATTTCGACCCGAGACGGGTGGGGAGTTACGGCGGCGTCGACGCGTTGCACCGGGCAACGCAACTTTCCAAACCCGCCGTCAAGCAGTGGTTGTCGGGGCAGGACGCGTATACTCTTCACAAGCCGGTCAAACGGCGCTTCAAACGTCGCTGCGTTTTCGTGGGTGGACGAAACCAGCAGTGGCAAGCCGATCTCGTCGACGTAGCTAACCTGAAAAAGCACAACGACGGGGTGACGTTCCTATTGACGGTCATAGACGTCTTTTCGAAGCGGGCGTGGTGCATGCCGTTGAATAGTAAGACCGGCCGGCGCTCGTTTCGGCCTTCGAGGGCTTGCTGCAGCAGCCGCCGAACACGCTACAGACAGACAAGGGGACGGAGTTTCTCAACAGACCCTTTCAGAAACTCTTGAAGGAACACGGTGTCCACCACTTCGTGATGCACAACGAGGAGACCAAAGCGAGTGTCGTGAAACGATTCAATCGGACGTTAAAGACGCGCATGTGGCGGTATTTCACGAAGCATCAGACGTTGAGGTACGTGGAGGCGTTACCGAACTTCGTGCGGTCGTACAACAACGCCTACCATCGAAGCATCGGTACGACGCCAGCGAGTGTCAACGCCTCAAACCAGGAGACCGTGTGGCAGCGGCTGTACGGCGGCGAGGGTCGAGGCAAGCCGAAACTGCGAGAGAGAGAGAGACCGGGTACGCATCAGCAAGGCAAAGGGTCGATTCAAGAAAGGGTATATGGCTAACTGGAGCGAAGAGCTCTTCACCGTCGTAGAAACGCACCCGTCCGACCCTCCCGTTTACCGATTGATGGACGACGCCGGAACGGTACTAGACGAGACGTTCTACGAACCGGAGCTACAAAAGGTAACCGTTTCGAAGGATAAACTGTATCGTGTGGAAGCGGTTCTACGACGACGGCGCCGTGGTAAGGGTGAAAACGTGCTCGTGAAATGGTCCGGCTATCCGACCTCCTTCAACAGCTGGATCGACGCCAAGGCACTTGTGGACTATAAGGGTTAGGCTTCATGCCGCGTTGGATGCGACACTCTGGGTGCTGGCCACTGCACGAAGCGGGGTTGTGCAACGGCTTTTTATTCTTTTATAAGGGGGTGCTGTATTAACAGACCGCAGTCGCGCTACGACGACCGACGAGGTGACAACGATCGAACCCGAAGAGTGCGTCGACATCGACGCCGACAAGCCCAAAGACTTCGTCGACATTACCGAGTCCGCCGGCAACGAACACGTTCTATGGCGTCTCTGCGGTAACGAATGCCCCAAAGCCGAGATCGTCTTCCTGTGTCAAATCGTCGTCCTGTACACGGTCATCGTGGTCAGTATATACAATCTAACGAGCGGCCACGGCGACTCCAACCTGTGGACGGCACTGCTGAGTAGCTGTCTCGGTTACCTACTACCGAGTCCGTCTATGAGGCGCGATGACATCGCCTGATTTTTATCTGACGTTATCGAGCAATGCCTCTATGAAAATGCACCCCGAAAACACGCTGACTCACTACATCACGAATCTACCGCAACGTATTGACCTATCGGGCCAGTGAGAATGCGGGCTGGTGGCGCTACAGTATCCGCACACCTGGTACAACGTGAGAGAGGCGGACGCGCGCTTCTACGTGGCTTGCAAGACGGGAGAAGAGGGGGTTTACTGCAACGAAGAAGGTGTGGAAATTCAACGCGTCGGATCCATACCTCACGGTCATTACAACAGCGCCTACGAGTTGAAGAGTAAAATCAACGCGGAACTGTCGAGGCTGAGCACCAAAACAGTCAAGGCACGGCTGGAGTACAGCTCGATCTCTAATCGGATAAAGCTACGTATGTCGGCGGGTGTCGAATTTAACATACCCCTCGAGAGCGCCCTGACCAGCGTATTAGGGTTCGACTCGACCGTTATCAGAAGTTCCGCCCCGCCGGGTAAAATACATCTCGACCCACACAGCGTCTTCTACCTCAAAGACCCCGGTGCATACACCTTCGAGTACGAGGGAATATACACGGTGGACATGCATCGGGGACTCGAAACCGTGTACGTGTACACGGACATCGTGGAACCGCGCTTCGTTCACGGCATGAACGGGTCCGTGGGATCGAATACCTTCGACCGCGTCCAATACATTCCCCTACTACGGAAACAGTTCGAAGTGATCGAGATAGATATAAGAGACGATCTCGGTCGACCGATACCATTCGAGCAGGGAAAACTCGTGGCGACGCTTGATATCAGACGCTGCAAATCGAAAATGTTTTGATGATGGCGAGGGCCGGCAGCAGCGCGTACGAGGACTATTACACTCGACAGGTCGTGGCGCGGGACGTCGTCGCCTGCGGGAATCTTAAACAGTCGGTGAAACGACGCGCGAAGGTGGCGGGCGCCGACCTTCTCGACGGACTGCTGAATACGACGCAGGCGCAACAGCCATCGAAAAAGCGACGACGACGACGACCGGCCGATATAAAACCACCGGGGAAAGCGTTGACGATCAGTAAAAAGAAACGGCGGCGAAAAGAACAGACGAGCAGCAGCGACATATTCGGCGACTAGAATGGCGTTCGTGCATCGACAGTCGTGCGAGGGCTTAAAGAGCGAACTAGGCCTGTTCAGCGTCCCGATGACGCAGACGAGCATCGAGAGCGGCCAGTGGATCGATCACCTGCCGCTGACGCCCCTCGACGCCGGCGGTCCTATCGAGTTTCTCATCCCGGGGTCGGGAGACAACTAACTGGACCTGGCGAGCGTTAGACTGTACGTACGATTGAAAGTGGTGAATGGAGACGGGTCCGATCTCGACAACGCCGCTAATGTGACACCGGTCAACAATTTTCTACACTCGCTATTCAGTCAAGTCGACGTGTCGCTGAACGATACGCTCGTGACGTCGTCGACCAATACGTATCCGTATCGGGCCTATATCGAAACCCTGTTGAGCTACGGCAGCGAAGCCAAGAAGACTCAGCTCGGGGGTGGTCAGTGGTATAAGGACACCGCCGAGTTTATGGACGCCACCGCGAATGCTAACGCGATGGTGATCGAGATGCGGCGCGGATTCGTCCGGGGCAGCCGCGAGGTGGAGCTGTTGGGCCGCCTACACGTTGACCTGTTCATGCAAGATCGGTACCTACTGAATGGGATCGACACGAAGATCCGACTAGTGCGAAGCAAGGACACCTTCGCGCTCGTGGCGGAGGGCGTTGACCCGGGGTTCAAAATCGTGCTAACGGAGACCTTCCTGCAAGTGCGATAAGCTAAGGTGAACCCGTCCGTTCAGCTCGGTCACATCAAAACGTTAACGAAGGGACGGCCAAGTACCCGCTACGTCGAGTCGACTGCAAGGTGTTCTCGATACCGCAGGGGTCCAAGTCTCATACTCACGAGAACGTCTACCTAGGGGTGCTACCAAAGCGCGTGTTCCTGTGCATGATCGACAACGACGCCTATAACGGGGCCTACGATAAAAACCCGTTTTACGCGAAGCACAACGGCAGATAATATTTTGCCCTCTACGTCCACGGACGCCAGGTACCGAGCAAACCACTGCAACCGAACTTCGCGGAGAAGCGTTTCATCAGAGGCTATATGAACCTCTTTTCGGCGACGGGCAAGGCGTACGAGGACAAAGGGAACGACCTGTCGCGCGTCGATTTCGACGACGGCTACACCATCTTCGGCTTCGACCTGTCGCCAGACTGTTGCGACGGTGACCATTTCAATGTCGTGCGCAAGGGAAATCTGCGCGTGGAGGCTCATTTTGCAGCAGCGCTGGTCCGGACAGTGAACATCATCGTGTACGGCGAGTTCGAGACGGTTCTCTAGGTCGACAAGAACCGTAACGTCGTGTAGGTTAAGGTATGGTAAGTAGGATAGGTTTATACGAGTACGGGTCCCGTGGTGACGCCGTCGTCGAGCACGCGCCGTTTGGCGTAGAAGAAGCTCAACGCCGCGCGCTCCTGAATGTACGTCAGCACGGACGATTCCTTCACGTGGAAGCCGCGTTTCCAGCCGCTACCGCTCCGTTGACCACGCAGTACGGCGAGGAAGGTGTCCTTGTCGATATCGTTCTGGCGCTTGTTCAGCCCTTTTGTGCTTAACTTATTGCCCGCCGCGCCGAAACAGTAGTAAGTCTTACTGCAGAGCGCGACGACACCTCGACTGGACCATTCCTCTTTGAAGAGTCCCGGCGTTCTCTTGTCGTACTTCCGACAGCTCGTGCAGCATTCGGCGGCCTCCCACAGTCGCCCGGCAAGTAGGCGATGTATATACGCTTCCGCGTGTTCGTCGCAGCATTCCGACGGGAACCAGTCGCTCCGGTGCCGAAAGTAGTGGTCGCGTTGGGCCTCCTCCACGAGATCGTCGACGTTCCGACCCGCGAGTGCCAAATACGCTTAGTCGGTATCCATAGCGCAGTACTGGAACAGGGCGCGGTAGCGATGAAATCGTAGTAGAACTGAAGCATGCGTAGTTTGGCGTACTGGTACACGAAGTAGCCGATCTGAACGGCGAGGGCGTACCCGATGGTCTGCTTGCTCACCGATACCTCGTAGAGGGCGACGGGCGCGATGACGTGGAGCTGTCGGAAGCGTCGATCGTTGATCAGCGTCGCGGCCCCGGTAGACGTACAGTACTTGATATCCCTGTGGAGATCGACCCGCGTAATCGTTTTCCCATAACAACTATTGCCAAGAAGTTTAAACGTGACGGCAAGGATGGTCTTGTCGGGGTTGGTATCGCCTTCGCGACGCGCGGCGGAGACCTCTTCGCCGAAGCGACGAAAGCACGGGGCCGGGACGTACTCGACAACCTGGTACACGCGGTCGACGACGAGCCCGTACTCCAGATACCACCGCAGTAGTGGAGTCGCGAGGAGAATCTTGGCACTGAAAAAGCTCCCCATGACCGTACGCTGAGGACGGGCCATGAGCTCGTGCGCTTCGGCGTAGCGACGCATGAACCGGCTGAGATCGTCGCAGCCGATGTAGGTGTTCTTGAAGACGGGCTGCATCTCGGCGAATGCGTCGTGCAGCGCGTCCGGGACGCATTCTATCAGCCCGAAGAGGGTACCGTCGAGCACGGCCTCCAAGTTGCGCGCTCGCGTAACGTCCCCGCGTCATGGACAAGGGGAGGTCGTCTCCGGCGGTCGCACCTTGCGCCACTGGCATTCCCACATCTCGACGACGGTGACGAAGCGGCGAATGTAGGCTGTAGTGGCAACCGACTTGGCGTACAGTTGGCTCATCGGTTTCCCGTTCACCTCGTTCGTTTCCTTTCCCGTACACGGACAGCCGTGGAAGAAGCACCCTTGAAACTGGTACGCCGTCCTCGTTTCTCGACACCACCCGTCGACCCGGTACTTTCCCACGCGTTTCTCGCGTCCGTTGACCTGGTGTCGTAAGTGCATCCCCGTCCACCCGGCCTCCCACGTCAGCTACTGTACGGCCATACGGCCATAGCGATGCACCTGTTCCGGACGAAAGGCATTCTCCACGCGGCGGCGCGTGTACCATCCCGTCGGCATGTGAGCGCCCAGAGGTAGAGGCTGTTTGCGTCGTAGCAGACGATCGAGCGACAAGTCCGAGCCGCTTCGCCGTACTCGGTTTGGTGTAGAACGGTGACGTCGGCCTCGTGATAACGCGCAAAGATGATCGAGGGACCTCCGACGATCTGGGATTGCACGAGCTGGTGCAGGTCCTTGTTCGTTTCTTTGAAGACGGCGAAGTGAAGCGTCGGCGGAAGATCGTTGAACAGGTAGAGTCGCGTCAGGCCCGGAACGCTGAT
Source organism: Escarpia spicata (assembly GCA_963995525.1). Taxonomy (NCBI): domain Eukaryota; kingdom Metazoa; phylum Annelida; class Polychaeta; order Sabellida; family Siboglinidae; genus Escarpia; species Escarpia spicata. The sequence continues at coordinate 41,193,330 of OZ023212.1, read as the reverse complement.
AGCATCTTTGAACATATCGATGCGTCGCTACTGGAAGAAGGCGAACTGTTTGTCCACGGCCTCCAGGAACGGGGCCACGTCCCTGTTGTTGTACCAGACCAGTAAGTCCCGCAGCGTCATCATCCCTCCGTCGCGCCATACCTATACGCACCTTTCGTACGCCGCGTCGGAGATCCCTTCGCGTTTTAGGTGACTGTAGAAAGCCTCCTGCGGCGGCAGTTCGGTGTCGTCTAGTTTCCGCAGGTTATCCAGGTATTCGTAGGGGAAGTGCCCCTTCGTCACTTCGCAGCCGTAGGCCTTCAGGAACTTATCGTAGCTGAAACCGGGGGGCAGGTAGTTGACGATGTCCAGAAACTTGAGCGTTTCCGTCGGTAGACACAGGAAGTTGTTCTGACGTTTGATCGTGAAGTCCGGCGATACGTTCTCCCTTTTGTTCATGAGAACGGGGGGTGAAGTATTCTTGACAACGTTCACGTCGTACTTGCCCGAGTTGAAACCGAGGACGGGAAGTTGGCGTAGATGGGCCCACAGGCGGTCGCGGAATACGGTGTACGAGTTCTTTCCCTCCTTCGCCGCCGGCTCTTGACACTTGATTCGCCATTCGGTCTCGAGCGCGGCGATTTCTTCGAAGGTCGTTTCGTATGATGATAGCAGAGCCTCGCATGCCGCCTTGCTCACGACCTCGAGGTCGGCTACCAGGAGCTTCGCGAGATCTTTCGAATCCCCGGTCGTGACGAAGCACCGCGTTATCTCGTGGCCGGGGACATTCGACGCGATACTCACGCTGAGAAGCTTGTGCCGGGCTATCCATTTGCATTTGGTGCTATCCGTCGGTAGGTCACGCCCTTCGAAGTAGCATTCGAAGTCGAAAGTTGCCCTGTACGGGTAGTAGCGCAGAGATTCCTCCACGTGGACGACCTCGTCCTCCAGCTGTTGAAACACGGACGGATTCGGGTGGTAGACCCCGCCGGTGTAGACGTGACAGACGCCACCCTCGTACGTCTCTTCGTGGCGCAATAATAAATACGCGGTTCGCCACAGCGAGTCACCGCACTTACCGCATCGGTACGTGTGGCAGAACAGGGAGACATCCCATATGTACGAATAGTGAGTTTCGTACAGGTTCACGCTAATGGTAGTGGAACACCGGTACACCGAACTCCGGATGAGTTGGGCGGTCGGCTTCCCGGAATCGTCCCCCTCCTCCAGTCGATACACGACCACGTTGGTTGTAAAGGCCCTCTCCACCCGATCGAGCTCGTTCAGAGGAAAGCCGGCGAACGCGTTAGCACTCACCCCTGTGGTGTATTCGGCGTAGAGCTTTAAGGTCGGCGCCCGTAAAGCCGTTACGGTACCCCCTCTATGAAGCGCCAGACAGTCGAAGAGGCATAAGTTATCGGTGTAGGTCCTATTGTGCTTATCTTTCTCTAGAGCGATAACTGCCTTGTTGTTGCGTAGGTAGGCGGGGAGTCGTCCGTCGAGATAGCCGATAGGATGGTGAATGGTGGCGTTGAGGAAGAAGGTAGCGTTAGTCGCCAATTCGGTCGTCCACCCCGAATCGGGTCTCTGCGCTGCGACATACTGTAGGATGTCGGGTTGACGGATGCGGTCGAGGAAGCGTTCGAAAGATCGGCTATCGGTGATGAGAGCGGGCGTCTCGAGGTAGCGACCGCAGCAGTTACACGACGAATGAAAATATCTGTACCGACCCGTCTCCTTGTGTCTGAGAATAAAACCAAAACTTAGGTTGGCTTTAAAAGTGCGAGTCTGCTCCTCGAACATAAGTCGTAGTCGGGCATCGAGCGCGCCCGTGTCCAAGCCGGTCAGTTGATAGTTATACCTTGACTGGATAGGACGTGATTTGTAGACTTGCGTATGCTCGACCAGTGCTCGTGAACGACCCGTCGTAGTCCTTCCGATACGTTGTCGTCTAACGGGGGGTCGGGGGAGTGGGGGTCCTTCTTCTTTCACCATCGCAGGATACGGTGGCCATATGTTTTACCATATTAGAACGACGGCCTAAAGACTTCCCACAATTCGGGCATTTGTTGATGTTATTGCATCCTTCCCTCAAATGCTTCGTTAAGCCGGTACGGTAGGCGTAAGTTCTATCGCAAGTTGGGCATTTGTAGTTGCACGAGTGTTTCCCTAGACGACCGCATATAGGACAGGCCGGCGGCATCGTCGGTAGGTAGCAGCACTCAGCAATGCGTTTCTCTCCTCCGTCCGTCCGTCAGTAGGTGGCAGCACTCAGCAATGCGTTTCTCTCTCTCTCACCCGTCCGTCCGTCCGTCCGTCCTATTCAACGCCGAAACGAAATAACTACGGTCGATCCTGACACACTGCCTATGTAGGGGCCCACGCCGCTGCCGCTAGAGGGATTTCGAGGTTTATTAAACGTCACAGCGGAGTTGTTTCTGCTAGCCACGGAATTCGTTAAACGACGACATAGCGGAATTTGTTTTCTGGTAGCCACGGATTTCGTTAAACGGCGGCGCAACGGTGAATGTTTGATTACTTTTGGTAGCGGCGATGACCTAGTTTGCGCTAGGTTGATGGTGGAAAGCGGACGTTTTTTTTAATTATTTAGCTGTCGGTGCGCTAGACTGGAATATAGACGTTTTATTAAACGGGAATGAGCGCTGGCTGGGTAGACTGAATTGAGTGTTTGTTTGTTTGTTTGTTTGTTTCACCGGGACATAAACGTTTTATTCGTCCGTTTCAGTGATATACGCTTCGTAACAACAAGACTGGTAATACGTTTTATTAGGCGTACATATGATTAAAGCACGCTGGTGGCCTCTTTTTTACGCGAGGCGTTACAAAACCGTGTCATTATTAAAGTTCGTAAAGCACGGCCGGATTAATGTTCGGTACACGAGGCTCTTAAAAGGCCGTGTACTTATTAAAGCTCGTAAGGCACGACGTCTATATAGCGTAATATAAAACGAAACGACGCCTATAACAATGGCGCTACTACAGCAGCTAAAATGTTCGTGAATACGATGAAATAACTAAGCACGGTGGTTCACCGGATAAATGTTCGGTACGTTACGAAGCCGTGTCATTATTAAAGTTCGTAAGGCACGTAGCGAAATATAAAACGAAACGTCGCTTATAACAATAGCGTTACTACAGCAGCTAGAACGGTCGTGATGAAATTAATGTCAGTCCAATCCGGCTTTTTTCATCAGGTAGGCTTCGACCTCCGACTCGAGGGCTGCATTGTTGTCGGGGCTAACCCAGTCGGTGGTCATTAGCCAGTCGGCGATCTTTTTAATGAGGCACGCTTCCACGTAGTGGTTCACCCTCGACGCGGGGCGGCCGTCGTGTATCACCGTAATCATCCTCACGGCGGTCGGCACGAGCGAGGAAGCTATGAATTCATCCAAGACCGCCTGAAAGTGCCGTTGGCACATTCCAAGGGTGTTCTCGTACCTCTTATAAAGACGTACATACTTTTCATCATGCCACGCGCGTGGACGAAGGGGTGCTGCTCGAGTTCGGGGGCGCACGCACCGCAGAAGCGCTGGGCTCGAGACACTACCGCCTCCCCTAGCTTCTCGGCGAACACTTCCAGCAGTAGCATATCCAGCCGCTCCACTGCCGTTAGAGGCTTGGCGTCAGACTGTGCTCTCTCAACAGTGGCGGGGCTGACCGATATCAGCGATGGGGGGCCGTCGCTCGACGCCGACGAAGAAATGGATACGATTTCCAGCGAGTCGGTTCCGCCGTACGTAGGCATAGGATGTAACGTCGCGTACGTAGGCTTGTAGTCAGCGGGCGCGCACGCCTCCAACCACGGCCATGGAATGTCCACTTTCACCCGCTTCTCGGGCGGCACCTCCTCGTCCAAGCAACGCTGAATTAGCGTTCTAGGCCCGTATATTCCATAGTCTCGTCTTTATCGTCGACCGCGCACGTTGCCGTCCACGGTCTATCCGTCGGCAGCTCTTCGACCGATCCTAGGTAGCGCATAGGAGTTGCTGACTCGCGTGCAGATCTCAGGGCGTATTGAATTATGTCATCGAGCATGCGATCGGTCTCGATGTCGTCTATGAAGGTGACGTTGGCGTCCTACAGCACAAGAAGCGAAGCGTTAGTCATTCAGGCGCGACGTACTCTGGTTTCGGGATACTAGTCAGACGTCTGACTGTGTACGTGACCATTTCTTCCCATATGGTTTTTCGTAGAGAGACTTCCAGAACCGTGCCCACGAGGACCTGTATAGTCTCGCGTAGTTTTTTCCGGTGACATAGGAGCGAGGTAATCGGCGTTGTAGGAGACGAGTTCCGACATGGCATTTTCGAAAAGGGTGAGCCAGATTTCGTAATCAGCCTTTTCGTCGACTTCTTTCACCATAGCACGCACCGAAAAATTGTATTTCGGTCGAGCTTGGAGGCCATGGGATAGGCACATCAGGGCTCCACCCTTGCCTCGCTGCACCTTGCGTCGACACTGCGTACACCCCGCGTACGTATATTTCGTTCGCCAAGCAATTGCTTCAATTCGGACAGGTGTTGATACTTTATACAAACCGTCTTCGGCCACCACGAGTTCTTTCAATCTCATCGAACTAGGCTCGAAGATCGATGCGGGGTTTTCTTCCTCGGCGGCGGCGGAGGCGGGTGCGCTAGCCTCGGCAGCGGGCGCAACGACAACAGCGGCGGCGGCGGGGCTATTCGCGTTAGCGGTCAGCGTTGGCGTAACAGCAGCAGCAGCAGCAGTAGCAGCGACGGTCTTCAGCGGCCTGGCAGATAGCCTCTTCATAGTGAGAACCTTCTTCAGCACTCCTTTTTCTCCTTGTGCTGACATGACGGCGGCGGTAGCAGCGGACTGTAAAGGCAAGAGTAAAACGATGTTAACACACCACGAACAAGCGAACACAGAAGTGTTGTTGGTCCCGGGTATTTATACAAGCGCGGTGAAGGCTCACGTGCACGCGAACACGTACGCCGCAAAACTGCCGAGTCTGGCAAGGTTATTTAAATACAAAAAATTATCGGTCATGTTAGTGCACTCGCTTTACGTTCCTTTTCTAGAATGTTATTTTCTAAAATACGTTTACCATAAGATTCTGTAGTCGCTACTTCATAATATAGACCGCTTATTTTATACATTTCTTTGCGAAGTTTTAATATTGCGCAATCCGTTCTCTACAGGCCTACGTGACAGCCTACGTGCTCGATGGCACGCGCTCATAGGCCTACAGCGCGCGTCGTAAACAACAACCGGCATTTCGATAAACGCGCACAATGAATTCAGACGTGGATTACGAAGCTCGCCAGTTCGAATTGTATAGCGCGAAAAAGGAACTCGATCGGTACGCTACCTTCAACACACTATATTTTTTCGTTTTAACATTCACTCAAACACCGCTTTAACTAAAAATGTTCTATGTTTGCAGGGTCTATTATTTGACTTCTAAAGGTCTTCCCCTCAACTGGAACGGTTTTGGTAGACCGCCCGTACCCTGGACGGCTATAGATGACGCGCCGATTCCCGTCACCGCTCCGCGAGACCTCAATGTACGGATAGCGGATCTCCCGTTACCGTCTCGCGCGCTTGATGACGCGCCGATTCCCGTCACCGCTCCGCGAGGCCACGGTATACGGATAGCGGATCTCGCGTTACCGTCTCGCGCGTTTGGCCTACCGGCTCTACTCCTCCAACAGCCGCCGGTATCATCACCACGGGCGCAGCTGGGGGATGGCTTTGGGCCGTACCCCGGGCCCGCACGATCGCCGTCCGTCGTATTCGGGGGACCGCCTAGAGGGTACGCGACATGATACAGCGAACTCGCTGCCGCGAACTCGCTGCCTCGTCATCGTCGTCAGGCCCCAGTCGACCGAGCTACACCGTCTCCATTCACCGCGACCGACAACCCACCCATAGGAGGGGCCTTCCTTCCGCGTAAAGATACGACGTGGGTTTTATATACCTATAGCACAGTAGTGGTATGAACTCTAGCCTAGCTCCGCTCAAGTATGGGGTTACAATAACAGTGTTTCTGACATTATGACATGATTTTCACTGCACTTTATTAATTGAAACATCGTTATCGACGTTAAGGTACCAGTAGAATTAAGCTCAACCATAATGACAGAGAATCGTTGTCTGTCTTCATCGGCGCGACGACCATCGAAATAAAATATATATGACTTACCGTCTCCTTCGTTTATTCACAATATAGTCCTCGCCGTAATATTCCGACTACACACCGCCTATTCTTTCCACTCTAGTCCGATAAGGTCCTATAAATCCAACTTTCAGCTTAATACCACAGCACGCTTAGCAGAAAACAGTCTACTCCATTCAGTCCAACGACACGAATAATAAAAATGCCTGCTTTTCCCCGACTAACGTCAGTCATTATTTTTAGCTTAACGTTCCGCCTCACGGCCATTCAGCCGTCCTTTGGACCCGGCGGCCAGCGCCTATAGCGAGCCTAACTAGGTCACCGACGCTGACAAAATGTCATCCATCATCGATGACGCTGCTTGGTGAGGAATGTCCTAACTAGGTCACCGACGAGGAATGCACCATCGATTACAGGTTTGTTAAATGAAAACAGTTCCCGGACAAACAATAATATTAAGATACTAACCCGCGGTGTATAATAAACCGGCTGGTTTCCCCCGGCTAGTGATTTCAAATACACCTAGAGGCAACACTTTGTTTACGTCAATATAACCTTACACATAACCACGAGCTTTCATAAACTTACACATAATACTAAAGTAGGTCCTTCTCTAGAGGTCCGTGACTGAATAATACCACCGGTAGAGGCTCTAGTGTCTACGCATTACACATTACATCACCACAAGAGGGCAGCACCGTAATAAAATGTATGTATATATAATCGCTAGAGGCAGCACTCAACTGGGTGTCTGAATATATAGCCGCAAGAGGCAGCACTCTACTGGGCCATTAAGCCTCATTAAGGGTATCAGGTTTCACTAATGAGGTATCAAGTTTCATAGGTCATTAATCTTAATACAAACTGTAAAAAGGGTCATTAATCTTACTCGAATTTCTTTGCTCCAAAATCATTTCCTTTGATCTCTCGCCGCAAACCCTTTGATCTTCTTGTTTATGTTTACTAATGATAGATAATGTGCAGCACCTATATACTACTGTCGTTTTACGCTTCTCGGTCACATGTGTATAACAACTGTCAGTTGGAAATCGACAGAGGTGGTCACTAAATTCGATGAATCCCCCTTGGCATGTGATCAAAAAGGTACCATTGTTGGGCTCGCACGTGATGCCTAGAATGTTCACCCGTAGTTGAAGCACTGCATTTTCCCTGGGATAATGCCCCATGACATTGTTTATGGACGAAGCACAGATGTCATGTATATGTATGAATAGCGTCGTCATTCGTATCGTATGTGCAAAGATCTATGACGTGAGAGGGGGGAGGGAAGGAAGGAGGGGTGGAGGGAAGGAGGGAGGGGTGGTAGGGAGGGAGGGGAAGGGAGGGGAAGATATAAAGAAAGAGATAGAAAGAAAGATAGAAAGTGTGTGCCAGAAGGGAGGGGAGGAGACGGGAGGAAAGGGAGGGGAGAGAGGGGGTAGAGTGGAAGAGAGAGAGCGAGAGAGAGAGAGAGAGAGAGAGAGAGAGAGAGAGAGAGAGAGAGAGAGAGAGAGAGAGAGAGAGAGAGAAGAGAGAGAGAGAGAGAGAGAGAGAGAGAGAGAGAGAGAGAGAGAGGAGAGAGAGAGAGAGGAACACAGACAGACATACAGACATAGACAGACATACATACAGACAGACACGACAGACAAAGAGACATACAGACACGGACACACACCGACGCACATTATCACACAGTGCATCAGAACAAAACACGAAAACAATTGATGCGCCACTCTTTTTTCTTGCTTACATTTCTGCCGTTTATGTGCAAATTACGATTTTTTTATTTGGTTAATGTTTTAATTAACAATAGTGTAATTGTTTGACTTGGTGCATAGACTGGCAACAATGGTTGTATTATATAAAGAAAATTTAAGATAGGTAGAATTTGTGACACTAATGTTATGTATTGATATGCATTGACCAGTTTTAATTTCCATTCTGAGATCGACAATATGTTAAAAATTACTACTAAATCAACATGCCCCATACAATCTATAATTAAAATTTTCCTCAATTCCTTAACTTATATTGTACGGTATTTGCTTGTAATTTATCAAGAAAACCTAAGGTAAATCCAATTTGTGACACTTACGTTATAAAATGACTAATTGTGGTCTTCATATATGTCAAGTCCTGACAATTGTGATTCATAGGAATTCAATTTATTTCATTTATAACATCTTGTTTATTTATTGGTTGTATGTTACGATATTAAATATTATGCATTTTTGATTTTTTTTCAATATACAATCATGTTGATATTTTGCTTGAGTCCGCATTAAACGTTTTCATTAACATTACAAAATTGTCATACATGTCAACTGTCATTGTCATTCATTCCGAATCGATATCTGTGGTTGAAGAGAAATCGGTCTGTAATTTATAAATGCCCCCCACAAGGCCTTGTTGCACCACACAGCTTCATTGATGCACCGTGATGACGCAACGTCGCGTGTTGCAACTTCAGCAGCAGCAGCAGCAGCAGCAGCAGCAGCAGCAGCAACAACAGCGATAGCGGTAGCAACAACAATAGAAAACGATGATGTGTTTGACATTCGTGGTGCCAGGACAGGCATACATCGACACAACAGCAGTCTTAAAATGTGATACGTGTTAACCAGGCAATGCTCAACAACAGCGGTGTGTACTATATCACCAGTGGTGTGACGTGTGTGCTGCTATGTGTGTAAGAAACCCCGTAACAGTTAAAACAAACATATTGTGATTGATCATAAAGCCGATTTAATGTTGTTCATCGAAACATGGTACAAACCAAACAAGAGTGCCATTCTCAACAAATTAACCCCGCCAAGTTACAGCTACATTGGGGAATGCCGTCCATCGAAGCGTGGAGGTGGTGTCGGACTGTAATACAATCAAGTCAGCATACAAATTCCGTAAGTCTTCAACCAAACGATATGACACATTTCAACATTTAGACGTTAACTTAATAAAAAAAACAACGAGACCTGTACATGTTGTTATCATCTATCGCCCACCGACCACCTCTATCCAGCCGTTCCTTGATGCATTCGAAGCACACATAAATGAAATAGTTGTTGCACGACAAGACATTCTAATTGTCGGTGACTTCAATCTCCACTGCGAACTGAATAGTGCGCCTGCTGTAAATGTGTTGAATGACATTTTAGCGGAAAACAACTTAAAGCAACATGTCAATGAACCCACGCATATGGACTTAGTAATAACACGCGTTCATCCAGTTCAATAGTGTCGTCAACTACAGCGTACCCCAGCAGCATATCGGATTACTATATTGTCATGTTCCTTCTATCGTCTACTAAATTGATCTGGTTCGCCTTGAAACTTATCTTTCTTTGCAACTTGCATCGGTGGATACTGAACTTGGTGTGATTACAATGGTTGACCAGTACGATCATGCGGTCGTGTCAACCATTAACCTGCATGCCCCCGTCACGTCGAGAATGAAAGCTTGCCGACGCAAGGAGTCCTGATATAATGACGACATTCACCAAGCCAGATAATCGCAGATTTGTGTTGAGCACCGAACAGCGGTCAGTAACATGATCAAACGAGCTAAGGGTGCTCACCATGAGTCAGTATTGTCATCATTTGACCAGCGAACATGTTTTCGTGTAATTAACACCCTACTGAAGCCACCGGGTATGACTCTTCCACAATCCGCTAACACTGAAACACTGTGCAATGACTTCGCTACCTACTTTGTTGAGAAAACAAGGAATTAGAATGCAGATCCACGAAAAGCTTATCAATGACGAAGAATATTCTGGTTACGTTATCGATGCTGGCAGCTAACGTGTGTCAAACGAACTCAATCGACTGCTACCTACCAGCGAAGATGAAATGAAGAACATCATCAAACTATGCCCTTCAAACACATGCAGTCTGGATTTATGCCCCACTGATCTCCTGAAGAAAACACTACGTATCCACATTCCTTATTTGATGGCAATAGTGACCAACAGATTTAAGCTAGGACTATTTCCGATCATTTTGAGAACAGCAATTGTAAAACCACTTCTAAAAACTGACACTCTCGACAAAGACCTGCTGAAGAACTACAGCCCAGTCTCATTACGTGACTGTTGTGTGTGCTGCATGTAACTACCATCTGTACAGACTGTCATCAATACGGCACTATCTTACAGCTGCATGAAGCCGCGAAAAGTGCGGTCAACGCACTCGTCACCTCTCGCTTGGACTATTGCAACGCACTCTTGCACAACTTACCGTTATCCCAGACAGCTCGGTTGCAGCGAGTCCAGAACAATGCTGCCAGACTAGTAACACGCACCAGCAGACATGACCAGTGTTAAAGGACCTGCATTGGCTGCCGGTTGCGAGTCAAATTGTGTTCAAGGTGTTGGTAATGACTTACAAATGTATTCATGGTTTGGCGCTGTCTTATCTGCAGAACTTGTGCAGCCACGAGAGCGTGATGGACGCCTACGCCAGGACCATACGCCAACACTGCACCAAGACATCACGAAGATATGCATCGGCAATTCGGCATTAGACGCAGCAGCACCGCGACTATGAATGAACTACTAGTGGACATTAGTGCATCAGGGACACTGAATATGTTTAGGAAGTCTTTAAATACTCATATTTTTATTATACTTTTAATTAATTTACATTGTTTTGTCGTGACGGACATTATTTTATAATGTTAGTATTATTTGTCATAAAATTAGTGTCTAGTTTAATAATTAGTATAATAGGTCTTAGAACCAGTGTTTAGTTTATACATATATATTAATATACATTTATTTTATTGCTTGTACAACGCATCGATCCGCTATTTGGGAATTAGCGCTAAAGAATTACCGTATTATTATTGTTATATAAATCAATGTTTTTCACTGGATTTAAATAAAGGTATTACTTTAGATGTTTTCATCTTTTGCGGGAAAACACCGCTATTAAATTACAGATTACATATATACGTCGTAGGTCCGGCAATACATTCTATTACATTTTAACCAGGCTCATTGTAATGACATCGTAGTTGGACGAGAATTTATAACCACCATTAGTAACGGTTGTATGACCTCTTCCTTATCAGTTGGTGACAAGAACATTGACTGCTCATTGCGTTTGCCCATGTAATCAAGAACTGAAACGCCTGGTGGAGTTTCAATATGTTTTGCTAACTCCGGTCCAATGCTTGTAAAATACGTATTAAAGTTTTTGTTACGGTAGGCCTGCCACCGATAACAGTACACTTGCTATCGAATTGTATAGGAAAATTGCACTCAAGTGGAGATTTTCCCATGATTTTACGTAAGATTTTCCAAGTCCCGGTTAAGTTGCACCGAAAACCTTTTATAATAATCCCGTTCAGCGAATCGTAAAACGGCTGGTAATTTATTCTTGTACGACCTATACCTCAACTCGGCAAGGTCGTTTCTATCCGAAAGAAACTGTATAACTTATTTTCCCTACACGCATTTTTGAGTCCATTCGTAAGCCACTGCTTTTTAAATTCACGCTTTCTTTTATTATCAACGCGGCGAAGCGGACAGTGTTGATTTCAGGGGCCTACAATACTGTGAAATCGTTCAGAAAATAGTTATATGCCCCATTAGTATCAATTTGACTAAACACCGGGTCCCACGGATGCGCGTTCAACGCGGCCTTTAAGGCATTGACTTGCCAACTCTAGTTTGACGATTGTATCGTGCATAGGCAACTGAGACTACATAGACCGCCGTCAAGATTACAAATACAAAAAACAGGCAAATGATCGTTTATGTTGGTAATAAGTAACCCACTTTGTGATATCACTGGTGATATCATTTGCAGTTTT
>OZ023212.1:41106947-41181176 GCA_963995525.1 Escarpia spicata | reverse complement strand
AGGCAGAGGCAGAAAGAGAGATAGGCAGACACAAATACAGTCAGCAGGCCGACAGGAAAAAAAGACTAGAGAGAGAAAAGAAATGAGTGGGAGACGGGGAGACGGGGAGACGGGGAGACGGGGAGACGGGGAGACGGGGAGACGGGGAGACGGGGAGACGGGGAGACGGGGAGACGGGGAGACGGGGAGACGGGGAGACGGGGAGACGGGGAGACGAGTACGCGGGTAGGCGGGTAGGCGGGTAGGCGGGGAGGCGGGTAGGCGGGGAGGCGGGGAGTCGGGGAGGCGGGGAGGCGGGGAGGCGGGGAGGCGGGGAGGCGGGGAGGCGGGGAGGCGGGGAGGCGGGGAGGCGTGGAGGCGGGGAGGCGGGGAGGCGGGTAGGCGGGTAGGCGGGTAGGCGGGTAGGCGGGTAGGCGGGTAGGCGGGTAGGCGGGTAGGCGGGTAGGCGGGTAGGCGGGTAGGCGGGTAGGCGGGTAGGCGGGTAGGCGGGTAGGCGGGTAGGCGGGTAGGCGGGTAGACGGGTAGACGGGTAGACGATGAAACGGAGATACGGGGAGACAGACACACAAAATTCAAATAGAGAAAAGTAGAGACCAAAGACAGGGCACCAGTTGCGACCACAACACCGCATTACTGTAGTCAAGCAACCAACGCTGCATTAGTTTCGTCTGCTATTGTAAGATTAAGTTATTCAGACGTGTTAAACCGCATCTATTCACCTTATACATTCTTGTGTAGAGACAAAGAGACGGGTACACTTGTTTGAGCTAAATAACTTGTTTTAACTAGTAACTACAAGTTTATCTAACGTTAAAAAGCATACCATATATTACAAAAACACGTAGAATGCATATACCTATATTATAAAACAATACGGTTCTCTATATGTTTTTTTCTGTGGACCTATATTACGTATGGGGCTGCAATTTTGTGTATGATCTACAGGGCCCAGTGTGGTGGTTATTAGGTTTAGATTTTTTTCGAAATTCTTCTGGGGGTAAGACTTTGAGTGGTAAGAATTATAAAATGCCACTTATCTCCGTCAGGTTTGCATGTATGGGGTTGGAAGTATGTGTGCGATATAGCTGACCAATTGGGGTGGTTCGTAGACTTAGATTTTTTCGAAATTCGTCCGGGCGGTGGGGATCTTGGGGTCACATACATATAATTATTATATATACATGTTATATAATTTAAGGTTGCACGGTACAACACTGCTACACTCGTCGTAATACAGCTGGCACGCCCATAGTTAAGGGGTAAAGCGGCAATAGGTAACTTTTTTAAAATATATAGTATAAATTTAAGTTGCGCATACTTATAATGATATCATAACTATATATGTACATGTATATATATATATATATATATATATATATGTGTGTGTGTGTGTGTGTGTGTGTGTGTGTGTGTGTGTGTGTGTGTGTGTGTGTGTGTGTGTGTGTGTGTGTGTGTGTGTGTGTGTGTGTGTGTGTGTGTGTGTGTGTGTGTGTATATATATATATATACAACATGTAAATGTGAAAAAATAAATCGCCAGGCCGTGTATATATTGATATTCGTAATACGGAGCCGAGAGAACTGAATGTATATATGTGTGGACAGGCCTATAATATAGTACGCATGTAGTCTTACAATTCTTTTGAGAGGTCGTATATATATGTCATTTTGCCCAAACCACGAACGGATTTATTGCCATATTATTATTATTGCACGCATGACTTGATTTTGATTGATGACTAATTTTCATTTGTTTGTTCCGTAATATGTTTCAACCAACATTTCAACCACCGTGGCCTCATCTCCATAAATTCCATCTACCTGCCAGAACCGATAGACAACAGGCTGAACTCCAGGAAGAACAACACCAGCAGCTACGACATCCCCTCCTGTAGGACATAATACCGGCCGAAGTCGTTCTTCCCGAGGACAATCCCGGAATGGAACAGTCTGCCCCAGGAGATAGTACTGGCCGAGTCCCTGCACTGCTTCAAATTCATGTTTGCCGCCTACCTATAAATACCTGGTCTTTATAACCTATGTATGCTCTTTACATTTAATCTCTGGCACATCTAATCCGGGTAGCACCATTTTGAGATTTATATGTAACCCTGATAACACAATATCACATTTGCGAGCGCGTATACAAAGAAGCGCTTTGCAACGCGGCCATCAATTATTTTGTTTCCAATAAACTTCTAAGGATGAAAGCACAGCACCATTGCTTGCACAACATATCATAGCGTGTGTTGATCATTGATGATGTATCATCTCGTATCGTCTTGTTTAAGCCTAGTTATATCACTTAACAACTTGTCCTTACGTCCACTGCAGTCGTCACTGTCTGGATGAGGGCGACCCCGTACTCTTCCCGAGGCCTCCCGCTCCCCCGGAAATCCTACTCGTCATAAAACTTAATTCTAAAAGCAAAATAATTATAAAATCCGAACCTCAATAGCAACTCGTCGAAGCAGGTTCACCGACGTTATCGCTGTTGTTGCTTCACTGTTTTTGCAACGAAGACCGCGTTCGAATACGGTCGACCGGCATCAGCGATCCCACCGGCGGACGGGACGCGGACACGTGAGGCACCTTAAATGCAAAGATATCCGATAATTAGTTAACTCGTTAATTTGGTTTTTCTGCCATTATCTGTTTAATGCTATAACATAGTATAATATTATAAGAATAACTACCGAAACTGACAAGACTGAATTATTATAAGACTTCTGCAGAGTAATATGATGGTCTTACCTTGGAATGTGGGTGCCCCGATAATGGAGTCGTCAACGGTTGCACTACTCCACACTCCTGCAGTGCCTTCGCGTGTCCCTTTGCCACGTAGTCTATCTATTTATTTAATGTAAATTCGTCATCAGTTTGCCTGCTAGAAGTGCCATCTCGTAGACGAGATCTGTTGTGCCATGAGTACGCCACGTAACTCCCAAATTGGTTGCGAAGCGGCTAAGAGTTGCGGAGGCTGGCATCGAAGGAGTCATAGCGAATCGGCTGGTAGCAGTGTTCGATACTGCTGCTGACCCGGCGGCCCGAGACCGTCAACTATTTTGTCGGACCGGTAACTTTGAAAAAGTGACGGCCCGCAATACCGGCAGATATTTGAAATGAAACTACTGGAGCAAGTGCCAATTATGGTAACATTTTTATACTTCTCGAATGGGAATTTTAACGTAAGCGTGGTCCAAACGCAAGTTGGAAAAACAATAAAATGTCGAGCTGATCAATGGTAATAGATCGATTGAATTTAGTTTCGTAGTGCTGGCACTTCCAGCGAGTTCCGCTGAATGTGAAAGAGGCGTCAGCATAGTGAAACGAGTAAAGAGTTCAAGACTGAGTTTCGAAACCGCATGAAGCCATCCACAGTGTCAGCTGTCACCACCATCCAGCTGCATTCACACAACATTCAAACCCACATCAGCTGTCCACCTGTTGTATACATCCGGCACGAGGATGCTGTACTTCAAATCCGAGTTGGAGGCACTGTGAATGACTGGGGCGAATGTTTCTCGGAGTCTGAATCTGACAGTCCAGCTGCTCCTGCAGATGATAGCAACAATTCTGAGTAGACACCTGCAGACATTCGTGGTGTGGTCTTTGTTGTAATTTAGGCCTATGAACTTGTGTTGGCTAAATTGTTGTATATTGATGTAACTTGTACCCAGTAGACGTTACTTGCTGTAAGTGCCCGTCCGTGTTTTGTACCGTTTCTGCAATACACACCAGAGACACTCTGGGATACCGCCAACCTCATGTGTAGTTGATTACTATTCGTAATATGTCTCCTTAAACATGCAAACTCCACAATACACAACAGTGGCGACGAGAAAACGAACTTAAGCATGTCGTGGAAAAGCGCCCGCTTCGAGCAGTATGTGGAAGAGAAGGAGAGGTTCGAAAACTACCTTGAACGGGTCCAGTTCGTAGTGATCAGTAACGGCCCGCGTTTCCGCAGATGTCAAAAAGAGCATTTTCCTGTCATATTTTGGCGCTGAATGCTACGCGAAGTTGAACACGCAACTGAAGCCGGAGACACCGGCAAATGCGGACTACGATGTGGTAATTCGTGCGGCGACCACGGTTTACAAACTGCAACTAACAATCATAGGCCTGAGAAACAAATTCATGAACAGACTGCGTATCCCTTCAGAGTCAGTGGCGCAGTTTGTGCTGGCGTTGCGTGAGTTATGCGGTGAATGTGAGTACCCACGTGATTATCAAAATGAGGCTCTGCGAGACATGTTCGTAAAGGCCTGAATTTTACGGCGGTACAAGCGAAGTTAATGCTCAGAGACAATTCGCTAACTTTCAATAAGGTTTATCAGACAGCGATCGCCGAGGAAATGGCCATGAATAGCTCAGCGGAGTTCAGTGAAAAGCCCGAAGATACTCCATCGGCGACGACAGCGATGCATCACGTGACTAGTCGGGGATCATCAAGACAGAAGCAGACGATGGTGCCGGCCGACCGAGAGTGCTTCCGATGCGACAGACACCACTCTGCTGTTAAATGCTAATTCAGTGATCAAAAATGTTACTTATGTGGTAAAATTGGTCATGTAGCAAAAATGTGCAAGTCAAAAGGCCATAAAGGCCGAAGGGAGATCAGTGCAGGCAGAGAGGTTTCTTATGTTGATGAGGCCACTGACGTGTATGACAGTCAAAGTGACATAGGTCTACATGGAGTGTACACAGCTAACGAGGTTAAGAGAGGCATGCATGTGAACATGGAGTTAAATGGACAGAGTGTGTCAATGCATGTAGATACTGGGGCGTCGGTGTCTATAATTGTACCGAAGAATGTGTACAAAAATGTATTGCGTAGCTTTCCACTAGAACAAACCGGCCTGAAGCTAAGGTCATACACCGGAGAACTAATCCCATTGGCAGGTAAAGGGTGTGTGCCTGTCAGATATCGTGGCAACAAGCATTCATTGCAGGTGTTTGTGGCGAAAGGGTAACGACCAGCATTGATGGGGCGGGATTGGTTAAAGCAGATACCACTTGACTGGGGTGACATTTTCGGTGTCAATCCCCAAATCGCTACAGAGATAGACCAGTTGTTGATTGATTACGGGAATTTGTTCAACGAGTCACGTGAGGGGATTAAGGGCTACACTGCAGCTCTTAAAGTGAAACCAGATCAAAGGCCAGTTTTCCAGAAGGCGCGTCTGGTGACTTATTCCATGCGAGAAGTCGTAGAGAGTGAACTCGAGCGTCTTGAATCAATTGGCGTTCTCCATCGTGTTGAGTCTAGTGAATGGGCAAGCCCCACAGTCAATGTTCAAAAAATGAAAAATGGCAAGATGTCGATGCGGATTTGTGGCGATTTCAAGTTGTTGAACGCAACAATCGAAGATGACAAGTATCCGCTTCCTACAACGCAGGATTTATTCACTAAATTGGCTCAGACAAACAAGACGCCTAAGGTGTTTTCGGTTCTTGACTTGAGTGGGGCCTTAAATCAGATGGAAGTGTGCGAGGAGTCGATTCCTCTTCTGACAATCAACACCCACAAGGATTGCATATGGCGTGAAGACGTCACCATCCATTATCAAGCGACTATGGACAAAATCTTGAACGGCATTGGAAATGTGATCTGCTTCATAGATTATATTCTCGTTGTGGGTGAAGAGGAGGCCGATCATATAAAAACACTGAATCTGGTGCTAGCACGTACGACTAGACCAAAACAGGTTGAAGTTGAACAAAGCTAAGTGCAGGTTTCTGAAGTCGAAGGTGCAGTACTTGGCCACATCGTGAGTGCTGAGGGCATTGAGCCTGTGCAGGACAAGGTTGAAGCTATCAGAAAGGCACCAAGGCCAACCAATTTGACGGAGTTGCATAGTTTCCTTGGTCTAGTCAATTATTACGCGAAGTTCACTTGTCCTCGATGCTGCAACCTCTCTTCGGACGTCTTCAGGCAGGGGTCAAGTGGTCCTGGGATGAGGAATGTGAGGCAGCTTTCACTCAGTGCAAAAGAGTACTGTCCAGTTGCAACATCCTCACGCACTACGACCAGAGAAAAGAGCTGATATTGGCTATCGATGCGAACCAGTATGGTATTGGCGAAGTCATTAGCCACAAAATGAAGGATGGATCAAAGAAACCGATAGCATTCGCCTCGGGAACACTGAGCAAAGCCGAGAAAAAAATTTCGCAGATCGAAAAGGAGGCCTTGGCGATAATATACGGAGTGAAGAAGTTTCATCTCTACTTGTTTTGTCGCTTTTTCACACTGGTGACGGACCATCGTCCACTGGTTCGCATCTTTGGAGAGAAGACTGGCGTACCTACGATTACGGCGGCCTGAATACAGCGATGGGCTCTGATACTGGCAGGTTATCAATATGAGATCCAATTCAAGTCATCAAAAGAAAATGCGAACGCAGATGCACTGAGCAGATTGCCGGTGGGATCGCCCGAGTCGGCTGATCCTGATGAAACGGTGGCAACAGTCAGCATGTTGCCGGTGGCCGAACTTCCAGTAACGGCTAAAATGATTGCAGGGGCTACCAGAAAGGATCTACGTTGGCCAAGGTCTATGAATTCACACTGCGAGGCTGATTAAACTCAACCGATGAGTCGGTGAATGCATATCGATGCAAAAAAGATGAACTATCGTTGGAAGATGGCTGTCTTCTCTGGGGGAAGAGAGTAGTCAGTCCAGCAGTTTTCAGAGATCATATACTACGAGAACTGCATGTGATGCATCCGGGCATGGTCAGAATGAAGTCGATCGCTAGAAGCTTCGTCTGATGGCCTGGCCTTGATGCGGATATCGAGGACTGTGTCCGAAACTGTCGGGAATGCAGCCAGATAGCGAGCACGCCGAAGGTAGCACCACTGATTTCATGCCCGTGGGCTACGGGACCATGGGAACGTATCCATGTGGATTTTGCAGAAAAAGACGGACAGAACTTCCTTGTCGTGGTTGATAGTCATTAAAAGTGGCTGAAAGTGGTCTCAATGTCTCGCACTACTGCACGCAAGACGAGAAGAATTTTCGCAGCATTTGGGTTACCACGCGAGGTGGTATCTGACAACGGACCTCAGTTCGCTTGCTGTCTGACATACTGTTCCAGTACCGCAACACACAGCATTCGCTTACGGATAAAACGCCGTCTGGGTGTTCCTGAACCGAGCGCCACGCACCAGACTTGCGATGTCGAAACCCAGTCTCGAAGCAAAAGTGCACGATCGGCAATTAAAGCAGAAACAACAGCATGATGAAGCTCATTCGCGTCTTCGCAAGTTCGACGTCTACCAGAGAGTGAGAGTCAGAAACATGAGAGGAGGAATGGAGAAATGGACACTGGGAACGGTGGTCAAAGTTTTAAGGCTAACATATTTGGAAGAACAAGGTGACTAACACATTTGGTCAGACTGCCAGGAAACAGGAGGCGATCCGTTCATGTGGATAACATGGTTGCAAATGATGACCACCCAGCTACACCTACTAGGTTGGAGCGATGTCGCAATTGCACCTCCCATTGTCGTGATATCCGAGACAAAGGCTGTGGTGGTCGATCCTGTCGATCCGGTCGATCCGGTCGATCCGGTCGATCCAGTCGATCCAGTAGGTCATGGAGGGAAAACAGAACAAGCATATAAGGCACCTAACGTGTTAGGGTCACCAACGCCGACTGTCATTCAGTCGCCAACTGCCATCAGGCGTTCATCACGAGCTATCAGACCTGTTCTTAAGTTGAATCTGTGATTATTCACCCAGTTACTCTTAGTATAAGCTTGCTATATATTAGTCGCAGATGGTTCTTTAGAATAGTTATGGAGAAATGTTGTATATTGATGTAACGGGTACCCAGTAGACGTTACTAGCTGTACGTGCCCGTCCGTGTTTTGTATTGCAGAAACGGTACAAAACACGGACGGGCACTTGGGATACCCCCAACCTCATGTGTAGCTGATTCCTATTCGTAATCTGTCTCCTTAAACATGCAAACTCCACAATACATAGCACCTATCAGAAAACAAAAGAAATGTTACAGTTAAACAAAATTTTTATTTTTCGGTTTTATTTGTTAAGTTTGCCAAAAACATTTTGCCCATATATATATATATATATATTTTATAAGCTTTTGTTCATATACACATATATATATGGCGAGAACATTGTGAAATTGATCTGTGCTAATATATATATATATGGACAAAAGTATATATATATATATATATGTATGTATATCTGAAGGAAAGCTTTTTTGGCAAACTGGACAAATCAAACCGAAAAATAATATATATATATATATCTGCTTGTTCTGTTCTGAAAATATCCAACATATAAATAAAATATCCCGTCTTCCATATAGCGCGACACCACGGGAGACGTGTAGAGACGTTGAATCCAGAATTAGTTATGTAAAAATGTGCACTCACAGTGTACGTGGTTTTGCGTACTATGTAACAGATTATTTCTTACAGAACTATGAAAAGATATGTACATTATCAAGTTCATGTGTGTGTGTGTGCGTGTGCGTGCGTGCGTGCGTGCGTGCGTGCGTGCGTGCGTGCGTGCTTGTGTGTGTGATCAAAATCTACAAAACTAATAAAATACAAATACATCGACAGATACATAGTTCTTTTATACATACACGAATTTAGGAATCTACATACAATTATCTATATATGTCCTATACAAACAAACATACCATATAATTATATATATAGATTAAAAAAATGTATGCGAAGAGAGGCCAATTATTGTCTTTATATAATGAGTGGCTCCTGGGATAGCGACACATTTGTCAATATAGTTGAAGTATATAATATAGTCAGGGCAAGCGAGACGGAGAAACCCCAAGAGGCGCTACAAGGACCAACTAGAGCGGCAACTCACCCAGGTAAATATTGACCATATATTGTCAAAGATTGGGAACAGCTAGCAGCAGTCAGAAACAACTGGAGAGCGACTACTAGGAGAGCAGCCCAGAACTGAACTTTCCAGAAGAGAAGCAGATGAGGAGAAACATAGACCAAGGAAAGAATCTGCAGCTTAGGCAACATCATGCCAATTACACAACATGATCCAGAGCCTGCAAGTCAAGAATAGGCCTTTACAGCCACCAGAAGGCATGCCGCCGTCCCCAGAGACAAATACTTCTTTACTGATCTTCGGATCGATATGCGAAGAATCTGCCATCACACCATATAGTAATATACTTGTATACTGCATACTGTGTAATTTAATTTGGGATCAAATAATAATCTTGTTCTTGTGCTGAATCGCTGAATTTCCTGCAAAAATACCCAACAGCACCCCCCCCCCCCCCTCCGTCTTCGAGACAGCTAACCGGTGAAGTTCCGATAAACAATTTCCAATAGCACCCCCGGTCTTCCGATGTTCAAGACCCGACACAGCGCGACGAAACAACTGAACCGCTAATGAATCTCCCGGATTTAAACAAAAAAAGTTGGCACGTATACAATATGAATTTGGTTCAGTCGCAATTGGTGGTTTGGCCCCCAGACTACCCTCTCTCTGAAACTGTGCCTTGCCTTTTACAAACGATAGGTGTAACCAACCGCATTATAATTAGATAACCTTGTAATTTCAATTTGATACGAACGCGACAATAAAACACGATTTTGTGTGTGTAGAATTCCCAAAGCTTGTGTTATATAGAACCGCCACGTGCTTTTAATTTATTCGTGACTTAAAAACGCAACCCCCAAAAATATGGGGATGCAAAAATGCTGCCACATTACGGCGCCTGTGTAACCGAGGGTCTAGAGACGAGCTGTTGGAGAGAAGGGGAGGTTGAGGTCTAGAAAAGTGTTACGGTTAGCCTTCCAAAGATTACGCAGTCGATTGTCCTCTAGTCTCGCTTATCCGACCATCACTCGTTTTCGTGAACTCGTCAAGAAAAGATTGTGAGGGCCGTATAAAGTGCCGCCATCTCACGGCGCCTATGTAACCCAGACTACACCCAATAAGGTTAATGTCGCCATCTACTGGACAACTCAATTTAACACCAGTATACGTGAATTTCGTTTACGCGGACTCCGATTAGTACTTTCCGGTGTTCCAGCCGCAACGTGACGTCATGAACATCAACGCAAACATGGCGCAGGGGGAACTTGTCAAGTTTGGCGAAGTTCGCCAAGTTCTTCTTTGGGTGTAACATTCGTGGATTGGAGTATTCAGCATTTCAGAACGAACGTATGGCTGAAATAGACCTACACCTTTTAAGGAGCGACGGGTGGAGGGTGTGCGAACGTCATGGATAAATTTAATACGATGTTGAGTAGGCTGGGGCTCAGGTGAGTAGTACTCGTCTCAGAATGACTTCGAAGTTCGAGAGGTGTCACTCCCCACTTTAAAAATAAGAATTTATATACGTTTTCAGCACATATCTGAAAATGGTTCTCGTGTAGAATCCTGGTGCACCTCGATTTCCTCGTTATTAATTGGAATAAGTCCTAGTCCGAGATATTAAAAATGTAATTTTACAGAACAGTATATTTTTTGCATAGTTTTGTTTGTCCAGTACCTCAATATATATATATATATATGCCAGGGATGATGATGGAATAATGGCATTGAGGTATCACATTTAGGCAAACATCGAGGTGGGCCCAGAGTCTACACAAGTGCTCTGAAAACTACTTTGAGTTTGATTTTTTTTCTTCTATAATTGTTAAATTGAGCCTTGAGGATATTATTTTATAATAACTACAATATATCTTGACTAAATAAGAGCCAAAATGTAAAAAAACATGATAATGTATTTTATTGCAACATAATACTTACATAGACTCATAAACATGCCATAAAAAGGAGCACTAAAAAGAAATTGCTGAAGTGCAGTCATCTTATTTCTGCTGAGGACCTAAACATTTTTCACTCTTGATTTTTTTACCTATTCACTCCTTCCATCGGTAATCTTTTAACACTATTGGTTTGAAATTGTGTTGTCAAGAATAAAAAATCCATAGCATTAAAAAGCTCACAGCTTGTCCTCCGCACTATTCAAATACGTTTTCAGGCCATTTTCATTGGAGCTAATGTATCAGCATGTCATGCTTGAGCAAATATTTGTAAGCCATCTGGAAGATCTTACAACATGTTGTACACACCTGACTTTGGTCACAGTGTTTGATTCAGAACATTCTGAGCACTGTTCGGCAGATTGTGTATCACACCTGCGTAGCTTCCTCGGTCTCTTAAGGGGGTCAGGCCCCTCATAAAATTTCATGAACTTTGCAACACTGTTTAATTTGTATAATTTACTAACCTAGTATAAACTAGTGGAGTGCCAGAGACTTAGGGCATCAGTTGTCACCATTATGATATTATGTTCACGTTGCCAGCATCTGGAGAGTCACTAACCAAAATGCAGTTCCCATATTTCTCCTGATTTTGTGGTGATAAATGGCAAAGGCATTACATAACTTTTTTTTAATGGATCACCAATTGGCAGATTGCATGTCTCTGTTTTATATAATGCAGATTTAATACAGATACTACCTGGTGATTAAAAAAAAAAAAAAATTAAACATACAAACTGTACAACATTTGAAAAATTAAATTAAAGAACTTCATGTTTAAAATTGTTGCCAAAAAATGACATACAAGATCAAGAGCATAAGCATCATGAATATCTTCTTTTTAAAACATCTTCATCTTCATGTTACAGAATTACTCCTTGTTACTTACTGTTCAGGATAACCCTTGCCGGAACATAACCTAGTTGGAGACAGACTAGCATAAATAATGTCCTTGTGGTATACCCTGGTAACAGGCCACCCTACACCCCCAGACTAACATGTGTGTGATCTAGGAAAACTTTCAAAAAGGGTTACCCCTGAGTACAAACATGGGTAAATGAAGCTCACAAACCAGTGAACACTATACAGACAGTTGGAGGAACTGGGGTTCAAATCCTGTTGCCGGCTGGGCAGTGGTTCGGTACTGGTTCGGCTGCTGTGTCAAAACTTGGGCAATTTTGTTCACCCTACGTTGCATGTGTTTTTCAGAAGATACACTATAAGCCGTTGGTCCCTTCTATCTGGTGTCTATGCCATGGGAAGTAAAAGATCCTATGCAGGAAAATGGTAAAAACTTGTTGTGGACTCACTGAAAAAATCTTACAAAATAACTCAGAGTGAGACTTGCTCCTTCCCATAAAATTTACAATTATGGAAACCTCATTACAGATGTAATTTGTGGGCACAATACTTTTGTGCAGTCTTGTGCACTAACTTAGTCTTGTTCTTGATATATATATATATATATATATGTCTCAATTTTGAGTAGATCCCTAAAACAACAAACTTACAACAAATGACGTAATATTCTGTGTGATTACCAGCGTGTATGTCTTGTAATACAGACACTGTTGATTATCTGTGCGATCCATGACCATGTTTCTATTAATCTGTTGATGACAGAAGCCTATTATGGCTTGCTGGACTATTAGTTCTCAGACAAAGACAGAATGTCAATAGCTGTCTATCCCCAGCGGTTGGCTGACAACATCAATAAGCAGGCTACTGTTTGGACATCAATTATTGGGAGGAACAAAATTAATGATGAGGCCAGCCTTCGTCTGCAGACAACTAGCAGCCACCTGCTAGAGTTTCCCATGAGACTGGCGTCCTTAATTCAATTACTTCCGGCTTCCTTGTGTCATAATATGGATGAGACAGTCAGAGACACTGACTGTGACTGAGTCGTCTGTTCCTTGTATCACAGCTGTTGGGATTACCTGATTGATCATAGCATTTGGGAACAGTAAATACTGTCTCCCCAACTGTCACAGTCAGTAGGGTCTTGGCAGAGCACAAAACACCACTGTATCATTTCATACAGGTTTCTGGTTTAATAATTGACTAATTAATGATGATGATAATGAGGCGGTGACATGTGCTGGCACTGCAGTGTCTTTATCACTGGTTGTAATGACTTATGCATCAGTGCACATGGTCGAATGCTCAGCCCGCTGAGCAATGCACCAGTGCTCCGATCAGTATGGATTTTCTCGTAGGTCAGTGCTTCAATTGTGATGTGCATATTTCAGCGACTGGATCGCAGGTGATTAGCTGTGGAAATAATGATCGTGTGTGGAATTGTAAATGCGAGAAACCACATGTCATGCATCTGACTGACGGCCAGTTGGTTGTTATCGACGGATGCTGCGAGAACGTTGTCGTTTGTCTGGTGTGGAGGCTGGTCACCAACTGTGTCTACCTGTGAAGAGTCGTGACCTCTAGCGTGGTGGTGCATTGATGCTTTGCAGCCTCTCAGGCATTGTCTGATCATTATCCCGTGTTGACATGCTCACATCGATTTCCGCCGTCTGTCATCGCAATTCTTGAACACAAAAATAGCGATCTGTGATTATGTGTGGGATGCGCCATCTCATCTGGTCTGTTACGTAAACGGATGCTGCAGATCGGGAGAAAAAGACGTGGCAGTCACTGTAGGGAACATGTGATCAATGAAACATTGATGTTGATGGTTAACTGGTTCAAGTGGTTGGCTACAGCTACTGGATGCTCAAGTATCTCTGCATCAGGTAAGCGGGTGGGGTAAGGGGCCATGGGGGTACTTATTGTCAGTTTCGGAGCATGATTGGATCATTGGAGCAGTGTGTGTAAAAATGTGAACACTATGCTAAATTTTAAAAAATCTGTTTGCTCCCTTTGTTTATTAAAAAGATAATTTAGAACTGCATACTTTGTAAAAAAAAAGGTGTCCAAGCTGTATCATACTAACATACATGATGCCATGGAATGGACAATCTAGGTTTTGCTGGTATCTTGCTATGAAATCAGAAGGGAGAATTACATGTTGTATATTTGCCATGAGATGGTGGGTGGCCCCATTCCATATTATATACTGCCTCTTGCACTGTCAGCCATGCCAGGTCAGCTATGTGAACTGTAATGAAGAGGAAAATAGGCATGAATTAACACCTGGCATTTACACAACAGGCTTCCTGCATGTGTCGTGTCTGTTCATATTCCGATCATTTGCCAAGCTATAAAATATGTCCCTACCAACAATCAAACCAAAACGACTTTGTTTTATTGTGATTCTTGGATTTCTGCCTAGCGTCCAACATATTTTCTATCTCTCATGTTTTTCATTTGATTTCATAGTTGTGTGATGGACGTCACATGAAAAGAAAATATGTACTGTTAAAAAATCATGATTTAAAAAAAATTTCAATCCAATTTAAAACAGGATGTGACCATAATAATTCTTATGAAAGTCCAAATAAGTCTGTACACAATTATGACAATATTGTATTATTTGTACACGTGGGAAATCCCTACAATGTTGATGTGGCCTCAATAGTGAATCAAGAAATGTTTACATTGCATTTTATTTATTACAAATAATTGATCTGCAATGACAGTAGGTTGTAGATTGTATTATTTGTAAAATCTTCTAAATTGCCTACCATAATGACTGCATGAATCCGGAGTCTAGACACTGTATGCTTTCAAACAAAACCTATGCACACCTATTATCTTTATGTCCGAGTACATATCCCAGTAGTACATAATGGCTGTATGTTTGTGGACACCAAAAATAGTTTTTTATGCTGTATATTTTCAGAGAGCTGAAAATACGTATATACGTGTACAGTCATCACTGGTGTAGTACAGTATCACTTTTATCTTTAGAAGTAGTTGGCATATATATATATTCACCGACTAGTTATCTACACAGCTTCACATATTCCGATCTGCTTTTTGTTCCCAGAGTTGAAACAAACATTGAAACTATGGCTATCTCAATTGTTGCATCAACTTTTGAATTCATTCACTCACTTTGTGTTACTTGTGTTAAGTTTATGTCAACTTGTTGGAAACATAATAACATTCGCTGTCCTCTTGCTTCATCTACAGGAGCCCATATATTTTAGCTATGCTTTCCCTCCATAGCTCTCGTGTGTACTTATGCATTTGTCGACAACTTTAATATTGTAAGCTGATTTTGGGTTTGCCTAATCCCTTTTATTTTCGTGTCCTTTTCAACTCCGGTTTCTGGGGATTTAGACATGACCGAAGTGTTTGGATTATTATTAATATTAATTGACTTACTGCAGTATTCTGTATGAAATGACCTGTTAAATGCCAAATGAAATCCCACGTGTAATGAAGCCACGTTGGTCTGTCAGAGGGAGAGTTCAGTGGCTGGCTGGAATTATGGGAGATATCTATTGTTTAGTTTAAAGTTCATGGCATGTCTAGAGTGTGATGACAACAGAATCTACGGATTTCTCAGGCAAGCAGTCAAGTGAACAGTTGAGAAGAATTTTATGTGTAGTTTTGATTAATTTATTTAGTTACTTATATAATGTTATATATATATATAACATTATATACAGTAACTAAATAAATTAATCAAAACAACACATAAAATTCTTCTCAACTGTCCACTTGACTGCTTGCCTGAGAAATCCGTAGATTCTGTTGTCATCACACTTTATTTAATTACTTATATAATGTTTTATATATATATAACATTATATACAGTAACTAAATAAATTAATCAAAACAACACATAAAATTCTTCTCAACTGTCCACTTGACTGCTTGCCTGAGAAATCCTTAGATTCTGTTGTCATCACACTCTAGGCAGATATATATATATATAAATATGATTTGCTTACCCTGAGGTATATATGTTGGTATATGATTTTGTTATGTGTTGTTATATGTTACAAAATCTATTTGTTGAACAGTACTTAGGGAGAACACGAAGTGCTAAAGCTAAGTGTCCGCCTGTACTTAATAACAACTAGTTAGTTTATTGATCAGTGCAGTATAGTAGTGCTTACAAACTTGTGTTAAATTGTAGTATATATCTCATTGTTATTATTACAGAGCCCTCGTTAGAGTTTGTGGAAAGGGGTAATGTACCCCGTGCTGTTGAAAACAAGGGGTAAAAAATGAAATCAAGGGGTAATTTGTTCGGGTTTTTGACTCCCAATGGGAGATGGTGTGTGAGAGTGTCCGTCTCTACGTGTGAGCGCGTGTATGTTTTTAGTCAGAACAATGATAGCCTGTAATTGTTTTAACCACACAGACAATGTTGTCTTCCAATGAAGTTCTGTAAACAGCTGGCATGAGTAGTTTTCGGATGATGAATGATAAGAAGAAATATACATTTAGCACATCGTCTGCATGTGTCATACAGATATGAGATATTCTTCAGGTATCAATGGACCTTTTATATAATTAAAGTCAGACACGACAGGTGGATAAGATTATTTTATAATTTATGCAAATACTTCAATTTATTCTACCCAAATTATACAATTTAGAGGTCTGTAATTGTCATACAAGTGAACTCTTTAATGATAGCAAACATAAAAGCTATCATAATCTGGCAGAAAACCATTTTGAGTATTTTTGTCAAAAAACACCATTTTACGTGGGGTGTTTGGCCTTAAGATTGTCATGAAAAATATGCAAATGATAACCAGTTTATTTTAATATTATTTATTTAAAAGTTCCAGCTGCTGCCCTGCAAATGTTCATGTGTGTCCAATTACCAATACGTTTAACGTTCTACCTAACTTGCCGTGCGGCTGTGAATGTGCATATTCTGTGGGTGTCCAACACATTATTTACGCAGCTAAACGATATTCTTATCTCGTTTCTTGTTTATAATGCAATCATTCCACATAGAAAAACATACTCTTAAAATATTTATGCGCCTTTGTTGTTAAAATATTGATGCGGTTTGCATCAGCTGTGAGCGATAATACAAGCCGGTGGCGTTCCCAGACAACGTCAAAGACGCTCACCACCGATGCAGTCCGCTGTGCCAGTTGGACTGCAAGCATGCGTGCATATAAAAATGATATATAATATTACTTGCAAGTCAACACATTGTTGATAAGTTAAAATAAATAAGTTTTTTTTATTTAAAAGGCAAACCCAGTTACTGTTTTCTTTCTGACCTATATTATAACCCCTGTGCGAAAATAGCCATGTATTCCTAGACTAGTCGTAGAACTAGAACTTCCAAACATGTCAACAATGTCTATGACACATGTATACAATTATACACAATTAGTATTAAGTGTAAAATACACTTACTATCTTATAACGATCACTATTTATAAAAACGTAAGATATGTTTGTGTTACGGCGACTTTGCGATTGCTACGACGATGTATTACTATGACTTTTACAAAACTCCCTGGACAAGGCTCGCGGCATGTGCCCAGTTCACAGGGATTGGTATTAGCAGTCGGATCATTATTAAAAACGTGCGGGCACCAGGGCAGTTTAAAAACATAGGTCACTGCCGATGCGTAGGTTCACGCAATGGTATCCAAAATAATGTGTGAAATGCCAAAAATCATGCGTGTATACGCATAATATTATGCTAACGGGAGCCCTGTTATTACTGTATAATTTTGAAAGCCATTATTTGACGGAAATCATTTCAGGATCTATGTTTAATAGATTGCACTTAGGACTGCAAGTTTATTACTGGGGAGTGACCCCCCTCAGTGTAGCCAAGTATGCACCACCAGTTCATTAGACCTGTGATAAGATTGGTTGATGTCCTAATGGGAAACTAACAGTTTGAGCTGCATTCCTTTAGTGGGTTAAGGGCTATTTATTTTTGTAAGAACCCAACATTTAACATAAATTACAGATAACTATTGCTATAATCAGTGCTAATGTCAGGGGGTGTATAGATAGAAAACCGGAAGCTGTCCATGGCTTCAGATGTGTGGCTTAGATTTGTGTGAGGATTATCTCCTTGCATTGTTTTGTTTGCACTCAACCTTTGTAGAAATGGGTAGGTTCTTACATAAGGGCTTGAGACTTAGTATTGCCCTGGTTCAATCCCTTGAGTGGCTGCCTCTGCTGTGTTGAAGTACACAATAAATCTGGTAACATGAACTTGAAGCACAGATAAAATCACCACCTGGGCCTTTGATATGTGGCAAGAGTTCAGGACCTGTGTTCACAGGTAGAATAGAAGGTGACATAGTTGTGATTGCTTGAATTGAGGTTTTCAACAAACAGATAACAAATCTCTGTGAGTACAAACCCGTAACATTGGGAATCCCATGCAGAAAGATGCGATAATATAAATACAAAAAATGGCTTGGGTTGCTTAAAAAGTAAAAAACAATCAGGACAATGATTAGGACAGATATTACAAAAGTGGTGCTAAAGTGACACTATTAGAACGATGTATTTGGAAGAATTATTGTTTGCCGACTATAGGAATGAGGCCACTGCGATGTGCATTGTTCTGTTTAACTGCATTTTGATTGTCATAACCTTTGACGGTTAGGTTATACCCACACTGGTAACAGTACACACAGACCCCTGCATACAACAGATACACCATTCAGATTTCAAATCCATGTCCGTTTGGGACCAATTACACGCAATATAGTTACCTGTATGTCAGCGGATGATGATTTAAATGGTATGGTTGAGGTGTTACGTGTCATTTTTTCAGTAACTTTATATTAATGGCTCAATGTCTGCAGCAATTGAGTGGCCCCGGTCACGCACAGTGGTAGAGTGACATATCGGTTACAGCGTTACCGTGACTACGGAGTGCATGGGGTGGTTTTGTCCCAGCCCCCTGAATAGGGTTGTCTCCCCTTTGACACAGGCTGTGTTACTTGGCGGAGAGACCGTTTAGCACTGCCCTGAGGCAGATTTTTGAATTTCTGTAAAAACCTAGACAGACATGTGACAGCAACGTTTGTTTATGCCGCTAACTCGAGGAGAACCGTTGGTGAACTTGCTGCACCTCTGTGTTCAGGAATGTATCTGGTTATCAGACGGCCAGCGACTGATATAGCACTGGTTTGAATACAATCAGCTGTACCACCTGATTTTGGGCCCAGTTTGGGGTAGAGACAGGGAGGTCCAGGGGGCTGTCACCCCAGTGATGACAGCTGAAAGGGTCCGTTTGACCTCCTCTAGCACTCACTGGAAGTGTTGCTATCTTGATGACATTTTCTGTGGGAATGTAGTTGATATTCTCCAGATTGGAGCGCGTCTTGCTGTTGTTTGAATAATGTCAGTGAAATGTGGACACGAACAAAATGAGTGTTGGTATTAGGTTTTTCAGCAGGTTTTTCTATACAATAATATCATCAGATATATACATTTTTATTTGGATATGTTATTAATTAGTTAAGTAACATTTTTTGTATTTCTGTTTTGTTTTTAGTCAGTGTTGTTATTTGTTAAACTTTTAAACTGATATGAATCTGCATAAATTTACATATATTTTGTCATGGATAACATACTAAATTATCAACGAATTAGAATAATGTTATATACAGTGTATTATGTCTGGTAATAAATAACTCCCTCAGCCTTCCCCCAGGTTTGAGCCCAAATAAACTAGATAGGTTATGTGTATGTGCTTTTAAAAGTATACTTTTGTGAGATCCGTATATCACAATCAGCAATTTGGCATCTAGATTCAACATTTGGTATTCTTACAATGGCATAAATGCAGCCATGTGACATTGCCCGTATGTTTGCTAAACATCATACAAACATTTGATATTTTTGCAGTGGCCTGCAGCAATATGTTTGATTATTAATTTTTTAAACAAATAATTATACTAAAATAACTTCTTTAGCACTAGTATCATTGGAAAATTCGAGCTCAGGGGCAAACACACTCAGATATATGCTAGCCTATGAGCCTGCCTGAGTGTATGCATGTAACCTTTTATGGATAATACTATTAAAATTGCCTGACAATTTTGATCAATATTAGAAGCCGAAGTCAAGTGTTGAGGACATTCTGTCATTTCAAACATCATTATAATGTGCTGTATTAGAAAAAGTACTTGCCCAGGCACATAACCTGAATGACATAATCAACTAATTATTTCCCATTGTTGAACCCAGTTTTGTAATTAGGATTCCAACCAGTACGTACATTTTTATTTTCCATAAATGAAACATAATTTACTAGATCTATCAATAGTATGCACCTTATTAATTATTTAAAGGTACGCCTGTATGGTAGCAATGTTTACGTCATGGGTAACGCAAGTGTCTATACTTAAAATCATGCAAAACGGTGACTGAATAAATTACAATTTAATTAACTTGTAACACATTTAATTTAAGAAATAGATCCCCATGCCACTACTGTTGAACAAAAACTGTGGTCAGTCCAAGGAAAACTATTACTTGATGAGGATACCTTTGAGACTCTCCCCTAACTGTGCACTGGCCATAAAGATCATTGGTCTAATGAGGTGTGTTATTCCCTGGGGTGGACCCTTTGAAGTGCCCTCTCTAGCAAGGATGGCCATTAAGTCTGCTGGTGATTGGGTGGTCAGAGGAGCTAACAAGGCACAGTTGTTAGTGATTCACCTTCCCTGAAGCAGTTTTCTTTGTTAGAGATGTTCTTCTTGTCTTTTCACTGTCTGTCTCTGGGCTGGTACTTCCGATTAGTGGTACTTCAGGTTTATTTAGCCCAGGGCCTAAAGTAATCAAAGACAGTGTCTAATGTGACAGTGCAAGGTGAGAGGGGGTGTGTGTTGTACATCTGGGATGGAGTGGGATTATTTCCTTTGTCTAGCACAGTGTAGTGATTAGGATGTTGGACTATATGAAATAGAGAGGATCATGGTTTGAACTCTCTTACTGCCATTTTGAAGCTTGGGCAATTTTGTTTACTCTACGTTGCCTCAGTTTGTTCAGGCTGTACAAATGAGTATCTGGTTATAATCAGATATGTGTGAATGAACATCTTTCATGTAGTAATTGCAGCATGGCTGAATTCTTTCCGGAGAAGTTGAGTTGGTGTTGGAAGGAACAAATCTGTTGGGAGTAGGGAGAGTGGGGAAGTAGGGAGAGTGGTGAAGTGAAGTGTTACATGGTTTGAGTGGTCATTAGAGCTGGATACTCTGTTGTCTAATGTACTTTATCTACAGATACATATGTGGTACAGCAACAGGAGTAGAAGAGCAAGACATAAATTAAGATGGAGATTATGTTGAGAGATATCTCAGAAGAGCAGGGCTGACCAGTAGAGAACAGGAGAAAAGTGAAGAAGATCCCAGTAGACGGATATGACTGTTGAGAGAGAGGACTGAATGATATGCCCCCCACCTCTCCATAATCCCCAGCTCTGGGGAGCACTAACTCCACTCAAAGCACTGCTGGTGATAATTAAGACACATGGTGAGATTAAACACAGTGAAAAGATCTAAGAAAATCACAGCAGGAGTTATCTAATAATTAATCAGGGTAATGGCCACACTGCTGTCTCAGATAACAAGAACTTCCACATTGTAGATCAATCAACAATGTTATTTATGCCTGAGCTTGTATCTAAATGCAGGGGATACATTAACAAAAAGGTACAACATCATTGTTTAACTTCTGTAGACCAAGTCTGGAATTTTTTATTGTCAAAATTCTCAAATTCTCAAAATTTGTCTATATCATCCATCTAAATTAACAGTCTTGTGCTTAATGTTTTAATTTTTATTTTGTTATATATTTACCACCAAAAAAAGGTATAAAACATGAATTCAACTTACCAATAAATCATTGGGAAAATGTTATTTTCACAAAGTTGAATATTTATTTGTCTGCCTTGAATATTGCTCAGTGAAGCGGTCTCGGCGACTGTATTTCATAAAACATGCTTTCTTGTTATTGCAAAATGGTGTATTTTCAAAATTATTAAGTAATTAAGTAATACTATAACCTGTATTATATGAATGTTATTTTTAAACAGCCACTTGTTGAGATGTTAAAAATATGTAGTGTATAAATACAGAGTCGCAATGCCCTGTTAACCAGTTATTCAGTAAACCTATAAAAATGGTGCTTCATTCCTGTCAAGTGGGAGAGAATTTATGGCTTGTGAAGGCAGAAATCCTCAGGCCCAGCTCATTTAAGACACTTAAATTATTCACGAGTGAAACAACCACAAGTTGTGAAATCAGAATCTCTGGAGCCCATCAGATTTGATTAATTCTGCACAGCAGAGCTTGCTGAAAGATCTGGTAAAGTCGCAGCAAAAAACCTACATGAACAGGCATGTTTTGCTGGGTGCATTCATTGTACGTGTGCCTGCATTATTTTGTATGTGGAATGATAAAATAATAAATTAACGTAAACATTATACACTTTGATATTTGGCGATCCAGCTTTTTAGTTTTTGGCAATTAACGGTGGAGGTGATCTTTGCATTGTATCTGTACTCTGCATTAAGTAATTAACATTGTATGGTAAACCACACCATGATTAGTTTAGAAAACAACTACCCCGGGGTACCAGTA
Organism: Escarpia spicata; assembly: GCA_963995525.1. NCBI lineage: Eukaryota > Metazoa > Annelida > Polychaeta > Sabellida > Siboglinidae > Escarpia > Escarpia spicata. The sequence goes on along the minus strand of OZ023212.1, from coordinate 41,158,872 downwards.
CTTGAATTACAACACCATTGATGCATTTCAGAGTTTACAGACAATGCACGATGTAAATCTGTTACATGAATATATTTATTTATATTAGAACAGTGACAGTATTGTACGCCCCCATAATCTGTGTGATTTAATCTTTCCATTGTATGAATTGCTGTATGTTCTGTGATCTGTACAAAGGTTGCCAGATGGATACCTTCTGTTAATACAGTTTGTATAATTTTTGTAAAAGCAGTTTTTCTTGATCTATTTTCACAGATCTGTGTTACAAAATATGTACTAAATGCCCATTTCATTATTTTCTGAACGTATTTAAAGAAGGTAATTTTGTTGGTTGTGAATAGCATCCTGAGGGAAAACAACAAAAACTCCATTAGATGTTTGCTGATTCATGATTCAATTTGGTTTGGTTTGTTTTCACTTTGCAAAGGGGTAAAGGCATTCAAGTGAGTTTGTCCAAGCACAATTGATGTTTCAAATTGTGTAGCGTCAAAGAAACTGCACCCTTACTCCCTGGCATAACTATGTTATCCATAACCCCTTTAAAGGTGGCACAAAAAATTGAATACAAAATATTTCTGGCTGACTGCATTTTGTAAACATGACATGATTGCATGTACAATTGATTCAGAGTTGCTAGGGTATTTAAACAGGTTCCGAATAATATTACCAACTTATAATCACATACATGGCATGTGTACATGCAACTAATAGATAAAAACACTAGTTCATACATTGGTATAAATATACCAACTTTGTTGTAAATTAAATAATTTAAATTTTATTTTGCTTAAATCAGATGATATTCTAGTTTTATTGCAAATAGATGCATGCATTCACGCTCACACACACACACACACACACACACACACACACACACACACACACACACACACACACACACACACACACACACACGCACACACACACACACACGCACACATATATACGTACAAATGACAAATCACTGTATGATATCATTGAAACACCAGTCGATATATATCATGGTTTGTGGTTATGTTAAAAACAGTTCCAAAGGGGAGGACCGCTACCAGTGTAATCTGATGTACAACCCTCCATTTACAGACTTCTTGTAAATATATTTATAGAGCTCTAAGTCAAACCCCTATCTCTTCTGTTGTAAGACACCCCTACAAACACCCTTTGATGACAACTGTGATTAGACAAACTCAACATAAAGGAAGATTCACTGATAATAAGGATCAGAGGACCACAGCTATAATTATGGACTTGTGCTGAATCCCTCTGGGCTGTAATTATTCCAGGTGAACGCATTGATTCAGTATAGTAGTTGAAGGCTGAACGCTATGTCGAACCATATGTGGCAGCCATTTGGCATAAAAGGCCATAAAACATGACTTCCTGATCACATGCGAGGTTATAATCGTGTCAGACGCAGTGCCATCGTGGAGCGATGTTTCCGTCAGTGAAAGGTAGAGAAACACCTGCTCCAGGTAGCAGGGTGGTTTATGGGTGACTGGCTGCGTATGTTTGTGTTCTGATGCCACGCAAGATTCATGGGGGTAAGGAAAACATCCGCTGAAAAACACAATAGATGTCTAACGTACTCAAAGACAAACACCTGCTACCCATAGCATGGACAAAAAAACATACAGGAAAAATACTCCCAATATTTATTAAATATTTACCTGCCTAAAGATAACAAACACATAGTTGTCATTAACATATTTAGGATCTAAGGGGGCCAAACTTAGTCCCCCTTTAGTATTTCTATACTAAAATGTATAAGAAATTTATGATTATGACAAGAAAGCCGATTTCTTGATTCTGAATCTAAATTCGAGACAGTCTTATTTCAAGAACAGGTGGTAGCACAGCACTGAACCCATGTTGAGGCTAAACATAGAGGAACAACATGTTAAATCTAATATTATAATTATATAAATAAAATATACGAATAAAATTTACAATACAAATTATCAAATGGGGCCGGTTTTGTAAAATAACAGTGCAGATTACTATGTGTAGACGTTCCCATGTCAGCATACCACATGTATACTATATACTAGTAACTGCGTGAATAAAGCATGTTTAAAAAACCTTGAATAGACATATATATAGAACAGATTGGATGCACAGATGAAAAATCGTTGGACTCTCAACAAACTAATGTCATCCTAGCCATCTGGAGCTTTGCTATCTTGTAGAATCTGATTAATTTTGTTGACGGCTCTGACCAAAGTTCAACACTCCAGCAGTGGTTTTGGTGGATTTGTGTTTTCACTGGCACTGCCGAATATTGGCACAGAATTATCGGCTACCTCCCACTATGAAAGATGGCATACATCACAAACTTGATGACATTTATATGCATGTTTTCTGCTATATCCCAGCTGTGGTGTGTATATATAGCCAGAAGGAAAATCCTCCCAGGAATTAGTCATATAAATTATCTTTATATCATAGTTATCACCTATGAAGCATGTCCACTTGTAGACAGGTCTGACATTATTTAAAGGCAACGGCGCCATTTTATAACGTCGAGACAGGTAATTGCTAGATATTGCACAGCTACCTGACGGGATAAGAATGTCTTGAATTTAGATTCTGAGTCAATAAATCAACGTTATTTTTGTTGTATTAATAATAATGAATTTCTGATATATCGAGCAGATCAGATCCAAAGAATTGAGCTGGACACTACATGCAATGTATATTATAACTGATATAGCACAATAAAATCATAATTTTGTTATCTGCTAAACATTAGTAATGTGCAAAATATGGTGTTTTTATGAGTGGAATAGTTTAAGACATTTATATATGAATTCATTTATGGTTAAGATTAATTATGTCAATAAAATGTAAATAAAAGCTGATTACAAACACTTAAAAACCAATTACAGTAAAACCTGTCCATATTGAACATTATCAGGATTGCAGGATATATCCTTTATGTTCACATTTGCTGCAAACTACTCATTCAGGACTTTCAAAAATGTCTATTGCAGACAGGTTTTCATTACAGACAGGTGTCAGCTAAGGCAGGTTTCAGTTTTATTATTTAAGACTACGATGGAGTTACAGTATATAATAATTAATGTGCAATTGGTAAGCACTGAACAGTTGTGTCGATTTGGCAGTGCATGAACCAAGTCCACCATCTAATTGAGTACATGTTTATTTAGGTTGTGTGAAATGAAGCTGCACTATGCCAACTCAAGTGCAGCTTCTGTGATTAATACTAAATTACATCTAGTGTTACTGGACTGGAGAGGCACTCAGGGTAAGGCTCAACTGAATACAAAGTTCCAAAAATCTGCATAGAAACTCATTCATTTGAAAAAACTCTGCACGTGTCACTGAGAATAGTTCAGTTAACTAACTCTTTGTAATTTATGTGTAATTTAATACTGAGTGTCTTGGTTTGTATAGCTAGGTAATTATAGATTTTGAAACCTTAGGAATTGTTTTCACACATCAACAAAATCAGCACAAATTTAAAGCAGATGTCACACATCAAATTTTCACTTACCTCATTTCAGGAACATTTCAGACCAAAATCTAACCATTGACCTGCAGGTTAGTTTGTGCAAATGTGATTTTGGATTTTGAAGAAATCTTTGGACAAATAAATAAAAAAAATTTGGTTTTACAAAACCAAAGGTCACCGAAAAAGGGTAAAAGTGACCCTCCTCCACTACATACTATTACACAATGCTATTCAAACCGTCGCAAGTTATCTGATGTAACGAACAAAGTAAGTTTGTGTCTTTAAGCAATTTCTCGGCTTTTAAGCAATTTCATCCAGTTGCGATTGCCTAAAATTCAATGAGCCATGTAAATGAGTATCTGGCAATAGACACTGTCACAGGCTCACAACAATGGGATTGCAATGATAAGATTATGAGAATGAACAGCTTTTGTGCAGCAATTGCTGCATGGCTGAATGCTTCCAAGAGGCGTTAAACTGATATTTGCATAGACGCGGTATGAATCAAATGCTTATGCTTTGGTTGTTCATTATTGCATTGCTATAAGCTGCTTTACCTGTGGACAAAATAACTGGGTAGTAAGAAATTTTAATCCTTAGTGAAATAACTGGGTAGTAAGAAATGTTACTCCTTAGAGAAATAATGGAGATACCTGGTACATCAAAGAATATGTGTATTAATGTTTGACAGTTTGATTACCGGGTGTCTAGATGATACAGATTTTAGACAAGGCATCACTTAGCATTCATCAGGCCTACTTAGGATGCTGTGAGGATTTCCATTAATTACAGGTTTCCACACATTATTTATAACAGAATTGACATGAAAAATTCCTCACAGGTCTTTCTCTGTCAAACGAGTAAAAATGCTGATTGTGAAAAGTGATTGAAGCTTAAACATGTGACCTTTCTAAAAGTCAACGATGTGCATTATTAACAAGGCTGTTTTTTAGTACGTGTTAGAAGTAGTCATGTCACCACGTAGTGTGTTTGTAATATTCGTGCTTACAGGGAGACTTGTTATTTTTGTTCAGTAGTTATTCTGAGCAGGTACATAACCAGATGTTTGTTTTAATGTATTTCCTCTTTAGTAGTGTTAGGCCAGTCACTTACTTATCCTCTTTGTGCCTTGTGGGGCATATAAGACTGGCACTTGTAACTTGTAAGCTCTCTAGGCCTTATCTTTTTAGCAATGTTTTCCCTACTTAGCTCTCTAACATATTCATCCATGTGTTGACAACTTTAACATTGTACAATTTTCAAGATTGACTAACCTTTTTGTTCCACTGAGCGGTTTCCGGCGATGTAGACCCGTGTGATAGGAGTTTTCATATTATTATAATTAGTATCGATCATAGATTTTCTTTTACATCATCTTTTTAACATCAATAATAATAACGATGAAAAATGTAATATAAATAACACCAAAACAAGTTTATAGTAAAATTTATTCTTCACAATAGCAACAAATGTTGGATTGGCACAGCATGAACGCTTTTGTTTTGATTGGTTATTATTGCATGGCAACGTGCAGCTCCACCTATGATAATGAACAACAAAACTAGGATGAAATCATTTTGAATCTACAGCGAATTGGGTAGACCGAAATAAAGTCTGTACGTGTATATATTATTTTCTGTCAGGTTGGCTGGTAAACATGTATCAGTTTTCCCGCTCCAATCTCCTAGGTATACTGAAGCAGACACTTGAAACAAGACACCTGTTTGCCACATGAGTCCTTATAAATAGGCTTATCTCATTAGTTGCACTTGTAACATTTGGCAGCTTCCAGTGGACAGATGATTGATTTACAGTGTCAGACAGAACCTATAAACAAGACCCATCCTAATGATGTAGTTCTAACCAGTGATTAGAACTACTAATCTCGCACTTCCATGCACCTGAAAGAAAATCAATTTCCTAAATTTCACTGTGTGATCAAGTTTTTCAGTTTGTGGTCATTTCTTTCTTCTGCATTATGTAGACTTTGTAGGGCAGCAATGGTGCACGAAAACAAAAAAATTGTAATCGGATTAGGGAATGCTTGAGTGATATTTAACGCGGATGATTTGTTGAGTTTGTTAGTTGGTAATGAGTTGGTAATTTTCATTAGTCTTATTTGTGATGTTTTGTGGACAAAGAAAATGTTGGTAGGTAACTCTAACAAGTAGATTAAACGATTATGTGAAAATCAGCATTTTTGCTAAATTATCAGATAAGCAATACGAACATAATACATACAAATTGGGAAGATGATCAATGCATTTAAAATACATAATACATGTTTGTTTCTTCTAATAATCAGTTTTAAACTGAACTTTTATAATGATAGGTCTATTTTAGAACTGTATTTTTGTGTTCTACTTTTGTGTCTCTTATAAATGCAGATGGGAACTCATTGCAAAAAGATGCATAGAGATGTATAATAAACTACGACACACGACATCTTTTCTAGTTAAAATGTTTGAAATCTGTAGCCTCTTTAGAATCTTTACCAGGAGTTTGCCAGTGCAAGAAAGGAAGCTATAAATTGCACAAGGAATGATAATTAGAGGTATCTGGCTGACCACGATTTATGAGGGTGGTGGCAGAGAAGGGTACTTGTAAAGGGCGATAAAACACTTGGAGCATCAAGAGACAGTGGCAGTTCCCAGTTGGTGTGCAACCAGTGCCCTTTCTGGCAGGATGCGATGTATTTCGGGTGGAGCAGGTCTTGTTCTTGTATTCAGAATCTGTTGTGTCGTGTCACCCCTTTCGTCACCGCAAGATTAATGTCACCCTTTCAGCACAGTTTTCCCAACATTAGTTTGTTGTCAGAAGTGCTTCTGTGTAATGATGGGAAACTAGAATTTGTGTGGAAATAGTCAGTATTTATGTATGTCATCGAATGTTGGACATACAGTCAGTCATGGAAATAAAGTGACAGTGATATATATATATATATATAGGGCTCGTCTGGCCAAGTATACCCGCTCGTATCTATATCTGTAGCAACTAGCTATAATCAGAAACTCGCCGAGACCAGTATTAAGTTTATACATTTTGTTTTCGTTTATTTCGTTGATGTTTGTATTTAGTTATATGGTCTTGGCTAGAGGTAATTTTCTGTTATATACAGCTATATATATATTATATATATATATATTGTTCTTAATATCTATGGTATCAGTTGAAATATTAAATACATTCGGGTGTATATTAATCTTAATCAGAAAATTAAAGGCAACATAAAAACATTCAGTGCGTAATTTTGAAATTTGTCTTAGTCATGCATCAAATTTTGTTTTATTTCATTAATAGTGCAAATATGCAAAACTGTGATTCAAACTCTGGCGTAGGCTTAGCAGATCGCCGTTTCTTTAATTATGTAATCGAGTTTACAGATATGTGCGTGCATGTGTGGGTGCATATTTACAGGCATGTGTAATATGCAAATATGCAACATGTTTACACACACTCATACTGACGCACCCACATCGCTGTGGGCATGCAAGTCTGTTGCATGAATGCTCAATGAAGTTAAATAACTGACACGAAATGTTTAAACTTAATTCCAACCTAACAATCTGTGATTGGCAAATACCTAAATATCCTCATCAGTAGTAAGAAACCAAAACTACAGTAACAATGTGAAGCCCTCTTACCCTTTGTGTCATGTTGTTAAAAATGTTCATCTCAAATTTCTAATATGACTTATGTATATTAAACTGTTATCAGAAATGCAAAAGCACATAAAAAATAGCTACACAATTTTTTTTAATGGTGATATACAACTAAAACTCATAATTAATGACTAATTAAAATTTATGTAATATACCAGAGCCTGTGTGACTGTACTATTATCAGTAACTGTGCGGAAACCTGTTGTGTGATGAACATAATATGAATATGATACATTTGTTATTCTAATTATGGTACCTAAACACTATGTTGACTGAATTACCGTTTACCGTCACCCAAGTGCTTATTTTGCTGTGCAATAACAACCAAGGCAGTTGAATGTGGCGCCCTCTGTTGAACTTGACTGTTCCCTAGGTGGCAGCACCAAAAAAATGCTGATTTACAGCTATTGATATGAATGCTAGTACAGTGTAAAAAATTATTAATTGCCATTAGATGTGGGCATTCTACTGTACACATGAATGAAAACATTTGGTCTCTAAATAAGCTAATGGCTTCCTTTCCACTTTTAAGTTTTTTTATGGCGATTTTGTTATACACGAGCGGCAACACAGTTACACAGATTTTTTAATGTACACGTTTTTTAAATATTGCTACAAGAACCTTAATTGACATTCTTAAAATTCATGTTGCCATTTTTAATTATCATAATGCACCACTATTGACAGTTACAGTTGCCATACATGTCTTTAATTCTGTTTTTTTCTCCAGGGGTTTGAGCGACGATGACCGCGGCGACATCGCAATGGCGGCGGGCAGACGGTCAACTCAGAGCACCCCTAAGGCCGGTCGCACCCGACTGCACTCGGCCGGCGACGCTCACGCTGTCCACCCCCAACATCCCCCTCTCGCCTATGGCAGTCTGGGCAGCATGGAGCCTCACCTTGTTCAACGACGACCCCGCGACCGCAGCTGGGAGAGTGAGAGGACACACAACTGTGTCCCGCGCGGGTTGAATCGGACATGGGAGGTAGAGCGGAGGAGGGGTATGGAGCTGCTCCAACAGAGCATGGAGAGGGAGAAGGTTCGAAGGGGGCAGAAACAGCTCCCCACAGGGAGGGAGCGGCGACGGAGACAGAAGAAACGTGGGAAGACGCCTGAGGAGAGCAGGGAGCCGATTCCGCACGTCGACACCACCAGGGTGCGCTGATTTATTTATTATTATTTTAACAAGTTTATTAATTATTTTGTCTGTGTATTATGAACTTATTATTGCATGTTGACACCACTAGGGTGCGCTGATTGTTTTATTTAGTATTTATTTTATGAGTTATTTTCCTATTGATAATTCACTTATAATTGCACATTGACACTACCAGGGTGCGGAGTTTGTTTTATGTAGTATAATTTGTTTATTTTATTAAAATTGTTTAATTATTTTGTTTATTTATTATTAACTTATTATTGCATGTTGACACCACCAGAGTGTGCATATTTATATGCTTTATTTAGTATTTGTTTTTAATTAAAATAATTTTGTCTACTTATTATACATTTATTATTTTGTATTTATTACTGTATATTTTTATTGTATATTTATTAAGCACTTATTTATTTCGTGTTTATTTATTCGTACAATTCATTGTAAATGTGGCTTGGTTTGAAGACAAGTTTATGAGATTGTACAGGTGTTTCATGTTAACTGTTTGTATAGAAATTTCAGTATATGTCAATAATTATAGAATTCAGACTATTCTCTGTATATGATGATAAATGGTATTTTGTATAGTGGTGTTGTTAACTATAGCTACTTGTCATTAGTTGATTTATATCATGTTTCTTTTTGTAACTTATCGTCATATTTGATTGAATTGGGCAAATTTAACCTATATTTACACGAAGGTAAAATTACAAACATTAGTTTGTTAACCCAGTTTGTTGTTTTTAAGTCAAGAATATTGATAAGAATTTATTATTCACCAATATACAGTATGTGCTTTGTTTCATCGATCTCGCCAATAATGTGACCTTAAATGTAGCTGTCCTGGGACGAAGCCTGTCACTTGCTTGCGTCATTCTTGAGTGGTCCTGGCGTGGTTTCAGTTCTCCCAAGAACGACTGGAGAAGCGCGTGAAGGAACTGAATCGTCAGTTACTGGAAGAGAAACAGAACAACCGCCGGGACAAACTGACAGTGGTGAGACTTCAGAGGGAGATTGCGAGACAGAAGAGCGACGGCCCTCTGGTGAGTGGAATCTTCATTATGTATCTTATCGAAGTTCCCGTCCCAGTCAGGTTCACTAAAGTTCAGTTTACGGATTAAGCACATCATCATCATCGTCGTCATCGTCGTCATCATCGTCATTGGTAGGCCGGGGCCGGAGCATAGATGAGCTGTTTCCGTATGGGTCGATTGTTCATCAGGGTTGGAAGTTCTGTCTCTTCAATATCAAGGTTTTCGCAGATCAGCTCGGCATATATTTTCTTCTGTTTCCCTCTGTTTTTCTTCCCACATGTGGGTTTCCACAGTATGAATGTTGACACTGGTTCTTCGATGTTATGGTAGCAATGGCCAGCTAGTTGTAGGCACCTTCTACGAGTCTTGTGTGTGAGTTTGTCTGCATGTCCATATTGTTTTTCATATGTAAGCGTATTGCTCCAGTGGACATGTAGGCACTTTCTTAACATTAAAGACTAGGCGAAATGAACCTTTTTTATTCCAAATCTGAATGAAATTTAATCTAAAAATAGTGACCTGATATTCAAATAATTTTTTAACCCCTCTGTCACACGTTTCAAGGTCAATTTTGGTTGCGCTTTTCTGTACATTTTCTGCAGAGTTTATTGCGACACCTAGCAGTCGTGGTGATGTCACTGCTAGGATTTAGCATGGCGCGCATCTATGCAGGTTGGTGTTTCAGGCCATACCTAAAATTGCAATCACGGAATTTAACATTTTTTATATCGCTGTAAAGATAATAATTTTACCTACAAGTATGTCACTAGATGCACCCAGGAATTTTTTTTTACTTTTTGAGTTATTGCCATTTGAACACTGCGTATACTCAAACTTGCAATGGGATTTTATTTTAAAATGTTTGAAATCACAGTAAAGATAATAATCGTATCTATAAGTTTATTGCTGGGTGTACCCAGATTTGTTTTTAGTTTCGTGCAATGTATATGCGGCAGCGGATATAATGCAAGGTTGAGCATTTGCAATGTTCAAACGGCAATAACTCAAAAAGTTAACAGTATGGCCACTCCGCCGCTTGTCATGCTAAAGGATAGGGTGCTCTCAGCGGCCCTGCCTGTGGTGACGTCAGCAACATCTGATGGGCTGTGACACGCAAATGACCATGTTTGAGTGGGCTTTGTGACATGAGTTCACAGTGGACAGGCTTCATGTTTGGCACATTTCTTGACAAGAGTATTTAGTTTATGTATATGAAATTTCAATGACATTTAACATTTAATTTCACTTAGTCTTTAAACACAGTGGGTTTAAGAAAAGAGAACTGTTGTTAAAATCATCGGAAGAATTTGTTTTGATCGATCAAAAATGTAAAAATGGTACCGATCGTGTAAAAAGAATAAAAGTGAAAATAGCTTTATGTCCTAGTACAATGTATAGAGGTGGATCCATGCTGCCGTTTTCCACAGATTTAAAGAAATTAAGTGTAAGTGTAGATTTAAAGGAAATTTTGAATCGGTTTCCCTTGAAGATGTAAAACACCAGATAATGTCTGGCTTTTGACTTATGCCTTTGAAGACATTTAGAAAAATTGTATTGTTTTATAAGAGAAATAGGAGTATGTGTCAATCTGGATGATTTTAATGACCACAGATTCAATGTGGATTATTCATAAAATTGTGTCTAGGTCTCATTGCACAAAAACAGTGTCTATTTATATCATGTGGCTGCACGTCACAGTGGCCACTTATAAAGACCATCTAGTTGGGATCTGCTTAAGTCACCTCCATGGTTATACAGTGTAAATGGAACGCTTGTTCCTTGAACGCCGTAGTGGAGGTAATGATTTATTCATTGACAACCTCTCCCTATCGGCTAGATTCTCCGGTCCTCCACGTTTACAGATCCTTCCAAGGTAGGTAGTTCAGTGGATGACCAGTTAGATCTCTTCTTCGCAGTCTTGTAGATGATTTTTCAAGAATGTCACATGTTGCTGTGGTTGTGAATATTTACGGGCTTCGACCATTTTCTGTTTTGCTAAGTGATGAAGATTCATATGTTTTCTGTCTTGTGGCATATTGTAAACAGCTGTTTTATTGATTTATTCATGCAGCTCATGTTTAAACTCATACAATGGAACACCGCATCTGCAGCAATGGTCGATTATAATTAACACATTGCAGAGATGTTATGATGCGGGGGCGTTCAAGTTGAAAGGGAAATGACAACGTAATTGAGTTGACCATTACCTCGATGGCATCTTCACATCTAGCATAGGTACATCTTGTTTGTCTGTCTTGATCTGCTTCAGTCAGTTATGGTGATTTTTATGAGAGAAACCAGATTAAGTTGCAGCTTGAAGATATGGAAAATTGTGCTGCAATACAAGATGGTGTTATAGTCTCAAATGTGGTCAGTGTTAAGGATAATGTCTAGAAAATGTACCGTTTTTGTTCATACTTCATCTTTTGGTAATTATGTATGCTGGGGAAAAGGTCTAAAGTTGCATAAATGTAGCCAGTGTTGCATACATAAGGCCAAAGTTGATGCTATTTTGTTACCGCGTCATGATACAAGTCGGTACTAAGTCAGACAATTTAAACTGACACTAGAAGTCACTATTTGGACACTTAGACCCTAGTTATTTGGCTATTTATATTTAGATATAATAGTAGTAGCCAGCTTCTGTGTCGATAGTGGAACCACCAGTAATCTTGACTAGCTACTGGGTGGAACTGCCTTAGGCATATGTTTGCCAGTACAAAAGGTCAATGCCATATTTATTGTCTTTCAGATATGTTAATCCTCTCCATATATTGCAATTTAGGTGTGCCTACTGGGTGTTTGCCTTCAGCTAACTCTCCTTAGAGTGTGGTGATTTAGAGGTCAGAGCCAGAGGACAACCACTGCAAGTGGCAAAGGCATACTGGTCATCTACATTTGTAGGTAGAGGTGTGCAGATAACTAACGAAATATCCAGATCGAAAACCTAAGTTTCTTGAGAGGTAAATATGTCTAATAACTAATGGATTGTTTCAGACTGCAATCTCTATATTAATACTCTAATTTTGCATCATTGTAAGTTAATCTCCACCCAGGCGCCTAGATCCACCCGCCTCTCCTGTGTTCTTTGCCTCCTTCAACCATTGGCTACTGCTCTCCCAAATGGTGATCTTTTATGAAAACACAATGGTAGTTAGTTTGAGGTACATATTTTTTATATGAGCACTAAGCTTTGTAGAGGGCCTTTCTTCTACCTGGGTGTATTGTAACGTGTGGCAAACCTCTCTCCTCCACAGGATGCCACTGTGGAAACGACTTTAAAAAAAATTAAAATACTGTAATGGTGGTAACTGCTGCCCTTGGTGTTTTGCTCCTTGGGTGGATGAAATGGTGGTAAATGCTGCCCTTGGTGTTGTGTTTCGTGGGTGGATGTAATAATGGTGGTAACTGCTGCACTTGGTGTTTTGCTCCATGGGTGGGTGTAATGGTGGTAACTGCTGCCCTTGGTGTTTTGTTCCGTGGGTGGGTGTAATGATGGTAACTGCTGCCCTTGGTGTTTTGCTCCGTGGGTGGGTGTAATGATGGTAACTGCTGCCCTTGGTGTTTTGCTCCGTGGGTGGGTGTAATGGTGGTAACTGCTGCCCTTGGTGTTTTGCTCCATGGGTGGGTGTAATGGTGGTAACTGCTGCCCTTGGTGTTTTGTTCCGTGGGTGGGTGTAATGGTGGTAACTGCTGCCCTTGGTGTTTTGCTCCATGAGTGAGTGTAATGGTGGTAACTGCTGCCCTTGGTGTTTTGCTCCGTGGGTGGGTGTAATGATGGTAACTGCTGCCCTTGGTGGTTTGTTCCGTGGGTGGGTGTAATGATGGTAACTGCTGCCCTTGGTGGTTTGTTCCGTGGGTGGGTGTAATGGTGGTAACTGCTGCCCTTGGTGTTTTGTTCCGTGGGTGGGTGTAATGGTGGTAAGTGCAGCCCTTGGTGTACACTTTACTCCCTGGCAGACCTGTTCAATTGAACCCATCTCAACTTTTCTGGGAAGTATTCAACCATGCTACAATTACTGCACAAAAACAATTTGTACACAATATCAGCACTGTCTATGACCAAGTACTCATTCAAATAGCTGAGTGAACTAGAGCAATGTAGAGTGAACAAACTTGCCCAAGGTTCGACACCGCAGCACAGGATTTGAACCCAGGTTTTCTTGATTTAGAGTCCGATGCTCTAGCCACTGCATTCCACACTATAAGCTAGTGTAGTATCAGAGTGTGTGCCTCTGATCCTGTCGTGATTCCGGTGTGGTTGACAGGAGAAATGGCAAAGAGGTTGACTCTGTCAACCGACAGCTGTGACCACTGCAGATGGAACATTTGGTCTAAGGCCCCAGAGATCACGTCACATAGGGAGGTGACTGACCTTTAGGAGACAGTAGATGGCTGGAGTAAGGAGTGTGGACAGCAAGGAAAGGTGTTGTCTCACAAGACGTTTTGTTCACCATTTGTGTTTAGTGGAACCCTAAAAAACATCAACAATTATTTATATATACCTTATGTTTTTAACAAGATTTAACAAGATTGCCACCCAGAGAATTAACTCTAGGTAGCAGGTGGACAAGGAAGCCCTTGGCTTATCGAGAGTCCGACCCTTTTATCTATGTGTATCCCGCCCGTCTGAGGTATGTGTCGATTTTATTTTTAAACATTCACGCTACTAGCACCCACACAATCAGCAGGTAATCTGTTCCATTCATTTACAGTCCTTTGTGAAAATGAAAACTTTCTTATATCCAATCTACTCTGCACCTTTGCTAATGCAAGATCATGTCCTCTAGTCCTTCTATCTTTCTTAACTGAGAAAAACATATTTCTATCAATATTTTCATAACCCTTCAATATTTTAAACACTTCTATCTGATCTCCTCTCAATCTCCTGGTCTCTAGTGTTGTTAAACCGCATTTTTTTAGGCGTATTTCATAACTAAGATCCCTCAGATTTTGTATCATTTTAGTTGCTCTCCTCTGCACTCTTTCTAGCATATCTATGTCCTTCCTGCGATATGGCCTCCACGCTTGAATACAATATTCTAAATGAGGCCTAACTATTGTTTTGTACAGCGGTATTATTAGCTCTTTTTCCTTATACGTTATGTTTCGCCTAATTAATCCAAGGATTTGATTTCCCTTTGAAGCTGCAATTCCGCACTGCTCTGAAATCTTCATATCAGCACTAACGGTTAACCCTAAGTCCTTTTCTTTTACAGTAGTACTTAGTACAGTACCCCCCATTGTATATTCTACTTCTTCGTTCCCATGTCCTATGTGGAGGCATTTACATTTCCCAAAATTGAACATCATTTGCCACTTTTCAGACCATTTGATCAACCTGTCAAGATCATCTTGTAAATGCTGTCTATCTCCATCACTTTTAATCCTTCTAAACACTTTTGTATCATCCGCAAATTTCAACACCTTGCTTGTTATTTCATCATCCAAATCGTTGATGTATATTAAGAATAATATAGGACCTAATACTGATCCCTGTGGTACCCCACTCAATACCGATTTCCAGTTTGAAGCCTCCCCATCAACTACTACACGTTGTCTTCTGTCAATCAGCCATTGTTCTATCCAGTTTATTATACCATTTCCTATGCCATGGGCCATTAGTTTAAGCAGTAATCTTTGATGTGGTACTTTGTCAAAAGCTTTTTGAAAATCTAAGTAGACGATATCTACTGGTGATCCCTCATCTACCCACTTAGTGATGTCTTCCAAAAAACATAACATATTTGTTAAGCATGACCTTACTTTAAAAAACCATGTTGAGATGGGTTTATCAAGTTTTGTTTAACAAGAAAATCCACCATGTGATCTTTAATTAGTCTTTCTAATAATTTACAAATCACTGATGTTAAACTCACTGGTCTATAGTTCTCTGATTTGTTTCTCGAACCTTTTTTTAATAACGGTATAATGTTTGCTTCTTTCCATTCTAAAGGAACCACTCCCTCTTCTAATGACAAGTTGAAAACTGTTGCAAGTGGTATGCTAATTTGTTCTACAATTTCCAATAGTAGTTTGGGTGGAATACCATCCACTCCAGGTGATTTATTATCCTTCATAGCCTTTATTTTCTTAGCTACCAATTCCGGGGTTACAATTAATTGTCCTAAATACCTGTCTGAATCTGCCCCCTTGAACTTAGCCTCTGGTATTGGCAGTGAACTAATATCTTCCCTGGTAAACACTGAACTAAAGTACTCATTCAGGTCTTCTGCCATTATGAATCCCTCTGATATTATATTTCCAGCACTATCTTCTAGAGGACCGACCTTATCTTGAACTTTCTGTTTGCTTCGAACATACGCATAAAAACTCTTGCTGTCATGTTTTATATTACTAGCTAATTGTTGTTCATAGCTTCTCTTTGAATTTCTAATTTCAGCTGTAGCTTGGTTAAGTGCTTCTTTATAATTGTTGTAGTCTTCAACATTTCCAGTACATCTATATGACTTCCACATCATTTGTTTATACTTAATTTTTCTAATGGCTTCTTTCGATAAGTGTTTCTTTTTGGACCGTTTTCCTTGTTTTTTTAAGGGTACAAATTTATCGATTATGCACTTAATTTCACTCTTTAATATATTCCAGCATTCTGTTGCCGTCTTATTTTTCAGTGTCTTATTCCAGTCTATCTTTGCTAAATATTTCCTCATGTCCTTATACCTTCCTTTGTGGAAATTTCTCCTATACTGCTTTTTGCTATTCCTTTCTGATTTTACTTTGATGGTAAAATGTATCTGGTTGTGATCGCTACTCCCCAGTGGCTCACATATCTTGACATTGTCAACTAATTCATTCTGTGAGGACAACACTATGTCTAACACATTCTCACCCCTGGTTGGTTCTAGCACATGTTGAGAAAGGAATGTATCTTGAACTAAAACTAAAAACTTGTGGTCCTCTCTCCCCATACTCTGTAGAGATTTTTTGGGCACGTCTGTAGAAATTTCCTTTGTTCTTATATAATCAGATACCAAATCGTGATCTTTTATAAAGAATAACTTCCCACCAATCACATTACAAGGCACTATTAATACTATGGATAGTCGAATGAGACAATGTCAGGACTCGTTCGTGTTTCTAACTATTTGGACGACACATCTGAGAATTACTTTTCTGTACCTTTCCAGACAGCTAAGAATTAAATTATTTTTAGGTATCTGAATATATACAGTCATTACGTACAGTATTCTTTAAAATTATATACAATAGAAAATATGCCACAGTGTACAGCGTTTATGCCCTCAAAAAACATGAGCTCATATTCGCAACAAACAAGAATCATTTGTGTTATGCATTTATGTGTCCGTACAAAGAAATTTCTAAAGAGAACCATATGTTTGTTGACTTGTAGAAATGATGCCTTTATTTTTCTGAGTAATGTTTTCTTTCTTGCTGTCTACACCTTCAGCCGTGGGAAACAGGCTCCAAACAGCTGCTGAACATTAAATCTTACTGCAAAAATATATAAATAATTGGCACAAACGGGAAACATTATTCCTCTTTGCAGTCACCCAACTGTGCAATCTGTAAGCGTTCTAGTGTCGTCTTATTTAATCATCTTACACTGCAGTGAAGTATATGTAATTCAAGCTGACAATAAACGTCTTCATTTCAGACAGCTGGAAAATGCACCAAAATATGATAATGCTATTTGTAAAAAAAAGCATTTAACAAATCTGATTATTGTAGTATAAAAAAAAAAAAAAGACAGGGAAGGTAATAAGGGACAACTACAGAAGTATTTAAAAGAAAACGGTTGTGCAGAAAACCGGGGTTATTAGAAAGTGCAGCCACCCGTAAAGGAGCGATGCGGAAAATATTTACTGATGTTACGATGCTTTCAAGTTAACATCATAATTGCCAGTTTGTTAGTGCACCAGGCCGTGAGAGGTACTAGATTGGCCAAGCTCAAGTTAGCTGGAAAATTGTCTTCTTGATCAAGTTGCGGTGTCTCTGAGAAGACAGCAGTTGTCCTAGTTCTAGTTGTTTCCAGCACTCGGCAACGTTCTATTAACTGACTAGTCTGTATATATTGTGGTTACAGTGATCTTATGAGGTCTCATTCAACTAGTCAGCCTTTTTCAGAACATTATCGCCAAGCCGACCTTTCTATGCTGGCACTGAGGGTGGTCACTGCCAGGGTGCTTGTCGTCCTCAGTGGTTCTTTTACGTCCCAAATTGAGTCCATTGGGGTTGTTTGAAGGTGAAAGGTCACGTGTGCGATGGGGCAGGCTGTCGAGTGACTGAGTGGAGCTGTGGGAGAGAGAACAGTTGGCGTAGAGGGATGTTTTGTGTGTGCGTGTGCCATGTGGTGGACATGGCTGTTAGGAGGAGGTAGGTGGCTTGTACGTGTGGTATTGTGGTCGGTTGTCTTCAGGGAAAGGTGGTTTGTTTAGTTATAGGTTATGGTGTACTGTGGATAATGTATGTAACTTGCGGATACACGTATACACACACACCCATGCATATATGCTCATGCACACACACACACACACACACACACACACACACACACACACACACGCAAACGCACACACATACACGCACAAACACACACAGGCACATATTATACTCTTGCATACATATATACATGCATACGTGCATGCAATATACATCGTATTGATACTTTACAGTTTATAAATTTTATCACAGTCAAAAGAGATGGGGCAGCTTTAGATCTTTGTTATTAGCACACCAATTAATAATGACATTATCATGAAATCGTTTGACTTCCACACAAGAAATATGTACATTTGTGCTGCATTTTCTTAATTTTTTTAATATATATAATTATATCATATCTGCTCCATGACGTAAAAATATTCCATTATATTTTGTGTTTCTGTACCAAACGACCTGAGTGTTTTGACACTTTATTTAGTCTTGTAGTAAGTTGATACAAACCACAAAACAGCTGACTCCCTGGGACTATTAGGCTAATTTCGATTTTTTTTTTTCCCACCATAATGACTCATTTGGAGGAAAGCCATGTTTTTGGGTCTGATCTGTCATGTCACGTTGTCAAGTTCCTTCAACATGGCCTGTGCATGTGTGTTACTTTATTCACCATTCACAAGTTGTTTGTATGCCAGCATATAAGATAAAAATGACACCACAAAAATGTCCAGCAGGTTGAAAATGGTAGTTAACTAGAAGAAGTGATTTTGTCTTGCTTTTTGTTCCTACAATGCTACAAAAAACAACAGTATTTAGCCAATATTGGTTGTCATGGGAACCGCATTTGGCTTGCCTGGTTTTGCATGCCCAGAAACATGCCTCCGCTGGAATTGGATGATGTATAGGATGGCACACTCTGCCTGACCCGATGATGGTCGCGTGTAATTAGACGCTCCTCATTACACGTGTGTATGTGTGCCTGATTACTGCATGTTAATGTGATGAATGACTTGTCAAGCGTTTCAGTCACACTACCTGGATGCACCTCCCTTCGCGTGGGAAGTTTCCTAGAAATCGGTGCTGTACCAGACGTTTCACCTGACATGTTAGACACCTATGGCACTTCCAAGTTATAGTAATGCATGTGTTTTTTACTGTAATTGCTGCCATTGTTTAATTTGAGACAAACTTCGCAATCCCTATCACTTGAAATCATGTGAAACTATAGCTAACTATTATAAAAAGGTTAACTTTTTATTTTCAAATTGATTTCTACCCTAAATCCTTTTTTATCCTTACTATGATGTTGACGTTTGCGTGTTCCTGATCATGATTTCATACTTAATGATTCTGGTTTGTTCCTGAGGATTAAGGCACCAGTTTATTGTTATCGTGTAGCTCAGTTCTTGCCATGGGTAGGTGGAAGTGATCCCCCTTGCTGGTTGAAAACTTTATCTTTGATTTTACTAAACAATCCTACCAAGATGTCTATACGTGGCAGTGACCTCTCGTGTTAATTGGGCGTGGGTCGCACTATTTGATGTCTAATATAGTCTTCTCGACTCCCCTTGTGTTAATTGGGTGTGGGTCGCACTATTTGATGTCTAATATAATCTTCTCGACTCCCCCTTGGGATTTGGGAAAATGTTTGATATAATTTGTAGGGAGTGTAGTGCCTACCTCGGTAGGTTTGTCTGATGAATCGCAATGGGTGGGAAAACATGGATGTTTCCTCAGGCTAATTGTGTGGGAGGTCACAGACCCTTTGATCTTCCTCGGCTAACCCCAAGCAAGTGGGAAATGAATTCCTAAACATTTCCTCACTGGCAATCAGCAACTGCGCTGCATTAATTTCATGAGTCTATATCTCGAACTGAAATCTCCATTCCGTAGCTCAGTGTAAAGACTACATTTACCAATACTTTTGTTTCATCTGAGGATAATCCATGAGTTCCTAAATTCTGTTGATTCATATATAATATGTATCTCTTTCATGATGATCTGGGTCCAGGCATAATTTAAGCATCCCTGTACGTGATGTCTTTCAGCAAGAGAGTTTGCCCGCCAGCCTGCGTGGTCTTTCACATCTCCCGAGGCAACTGTGATCATGCACTGGTCTTCAGTGTAGGTGGTGATGGAAGCATCTGTTTCTGTTTAAAACTGACTGACTGGCTCTCAATGGCGTCAGCCAGCAGTTATACATCCAGATTGTTTCATATAAATGTAGTGCCACTTAACAAATTTAAGTGATTTTGTTTGTCAAGAAGTGACGATATTCTGCAAGTCAGGTCGGAATGTTTATTACGAACATTTGGCACCGAGACTTTGGATTATGAAGTGGATTTGAAGACATGTTGAGTTTTTGTGTGCCAGTCCCGAGACACTGATAGGTGTTTTGATATTGTTTAAAAACTATTAATTGTGATGGTAGGTGCATTTTGTCATCATCATCATCATTTTGATCAGTCAGGGCTAGAGCATAGACGAGCTATTTCTGTATGGGTCAGTTGTTCATTAGGGATGGAAGATCTGTCATTTCAATATGTATCAAGGTTTTTGTACATCAGTTTGGTGGATGTTTTTTGTTTCCTTCCATTTTTTTTCTAACCATGAGTGTATCCATAAGGTGAATCTTGACACAGGTTCTTCTGTGTGAAAAAAGTCATGACAATAGCTGTGATCAGCTAGTTAGAAGTATCCTACGCAAATCTTGTTTTAGGCATCTCATTCGAATCATGTTCAAGAGTTTACAACTAGATTATATTAACCAAACTTGTTCAACACATTGGTAACATAGTTCCAGTACACGAGCAGATTTCTGATGGTCATTTTTACAATCATGCTAACTGTTAACATTGACATGTATAGGAAAATCAATTGTGGTTTGACCCCTTTATTGGTTGAAATTTAATAGTGAGTTTTTAAGTCTACTACACGGGCAGGGTCTGTGAAAGCAGTTTGTTCATTGTTTACATTTAACAATGTTATGGGGTCATTGTATGTGTTAGGGTGGAAGGTTATTCTGTTTTAATTTTATTGTTATTAGTATGTCATAAAATAAGTTTAAAAACATACAACTATTTTCTTGTACAAAGAGACCAAAATCACTAGCGCAGCTTAACTCTTGTTTTTCAAGTAGAGCAACTAATTTGGGCTTTTCTAATAATATTTATCTTGTACGTAACTGATATTTACACATTATTATACTAAACCTTTTAACATTTATGTGAACATTAAATGTTTGCTTAACTTTTTACAACATCGTGAATTTTATGCGGTTAATGTTACGTGTTAATAAATAGTGGATTAAAGATACTATACCTAGACAATGTACATTTTTTTCACTGATAAATTTTAGATCTATTTGTCAAAATTCTTCTAAAAAGCAACTTCACAACATCACTTATGGATTCGTCCTTTTGATGCTGGGTTTGTGATTACAATCTGACATAGCTGTTAATGGCAATCAGATGACACCATTTTATCATCACCTCCCCGAGTCTGGTGTACATCCTATGCATTTCTAGTCTTCTGAGACTTGTGCGTAGATCTTCCCTTGATGATCTCCGATGCTTGTGTGGAAAGGTGATACCTAGGGATGTAAAAAAGGTGGAGTTGTTTATTCCCTGGTTTGGCTGGTGGCCAGCGGGCGGGACGTAGTACGGTACGTTAGCCTATGTATGAATGTGTATTTTTGCTTAAATACTCCGATTTTTTTTATTTGTATTTGGCTTGTTCAAGAAGTTTGTATTTGTAGATGTATTTGTAGTTTGTACATGATGTATTTGATCAAATACACACCAGATTCAGATGTGTTTGGTGTATGAGATCTGTTTGAACACACATTTAAGGTCTTAAATGTTGGGAGATGCAAACATGATATAACTAATTGCTTCACCACCATTTAATGCAATAATTTCTACATAATAATTAACATTTTGTACACTGTAAGGCTGATGTAATGCATTAGAATTAACTGTTATATATTTGAAGTTTTTATAGAGCGTATGTGATTATAGTGTATGTCAGGTTTTTCGTATGTGACACATGTAACGCGATCAGAGGATTAACATGACCTTGATCTAATCTCCAGGGTGCACACCAGAGCTGGAGATAATCTGGCTTTAGCAGGAGATTTTGGATCTTTCTATTTCTGTATAATCCTGGTTAACTTAGACATTTCAGGCGTCTTCTTGTATCGGCTGATTTTGTTTTTTATTTGTGGCTCAGCATCCCTAGGACATGTGGTGAAATTTTACGATGTTGCGCGATTTGTTTACGGTTTGCATACTCTGGCACCAGATGGCAGTTATGAATGTGTCTATGTGGTATTGGTGCTGTTTGGCGGTATTACTGCTGATCTCAGAGTTTTACCAATTTTATTATGTTTGATCACCAGAGGGAGACACTGATGCAAGAGCTGGAGCAGGAGCGAATGCTCCGGTTGAATGCGGAGCAAGAGCTACAAGAGCTCGCGATAAAGAGCAACAACAACCGCTCCCAGCATAGAGCTCTTCAGGAGGAGTACAAAAAGTGAGTAGCTATCTATGTTGACCTGTTATAATGAGTAAGGGGTCATCTCAGAATGTCAATGTCTGATATCAGATTAAATTACTTTCCTTTGGTCTCAACCCCACACCCCCTCCTCGGAGATGAAAGTTTGTGATCATTGATATGATGATATCAATAGTAACAATATTGATTTGAAACATAAAATATTGATGTCCGACGCCAGTCAAAACTGCCTCTGACCCCCTCCCCAAATGAAAGTAATTTTGTCTGATATTAGACATTGATGTTCTGAGATGGTCCAAGATTTGTACACTTTGTCAATATCACAGCTTTGTTCGAAGATCGTGTGATTTGTGAAATTTAATGTGATTTTACAATGCCATACAGCCCCCAAATTTGTTTATCTAACATCAGAATTCTTTATCAGGATCCTGATGTTGGGGTCAACGTCATATTCTGACATTTACCCACCTTTCAGTATGTATTTTAAAAATAACACGCTAAGCTCAGTTTCTGCATGCATGCTATAAAACAAATTTGTAACATGATATTTAGTATCTCGTGGATGCATGTCCTGTGAGCCACATTTGTGGGATGTGGTGACCTTTAACCTATGACCTCGACCTCTACAGAATGGAAGAAATGGCGCGCACTATGGGTCACTATGCCAACAAACTGGAGCAACTGAAGCGTGAGAAAGCCATGATTACAGTCACCTACGAGGTAACAACAACTTACTATCGCATAATGATATATTTTAGAATAATGCTTTTGTAGTTGCTAATTTGAATAATCAAATAAATAATCGTAAACTAATACACTCAGTCATCCTATTGGTCATATCCTGTGCAAGTGCCATGAGTGCCTCTGTTGGCGGATACCGGCACTATATAAGAGTTATTATTATTATTATAATGTTGCTTTTTCAAAATATTTGCAAAATTATGGTAATTATTATTAAATATATCCACATAAATTAGTGTATGTATAGACCATTTCTCCTGTTTGTTACTTCAACAGAACTAATAGTTTAGATTATATTGTTAGTTTTTGTTAGACCACAATTACATGTTCACAATTGTGTGAATATCAAAAATTCCACTTTTCACGTACCATGCTTTCTAGTATGTAAAAAAAACCATGCCGAGTCGATGTTGTTTCCACACTATAGTAATACCGTTATCCAGTACTGTTGTTACAGCATATGTGTGCATATTCCAGGACCCTCTGCTAGTTTAACCTCCCCCTTTCCCTACTAGGCAACCTCTACCCTGCTTCCCAGCATCTGTCATGGATACACCTTATGCTGTTATAACCAGTCCAGTTGAAAGATCGTCGTAAATTAATCCTCCATTAAGTATATAAGAAGAGATAATGTTTTTGCACATGTCTGTCTCCATGGAATAAATCTCACTTTGCCCATGTGGGGAGCAGTAGTCCAGCGGTAGAGCAAGCCAGGGGCGTTTACTACCCCTGGCTTATCTCCTGTGTATTGTGTGGAAGTCAGCTGAATCAAACTCATAAATGACTTCTGAAGTTCACCGTACCATCCGTGAGAACAGTGCAGACAGCTGTCTGACTCATGCTCCAGTTCCATGAATCTCAATATAATTACCTATTCGATCATTCTCACGACCTGCTGCGTGGTATTGTGTATTCAACTAACTATGCCAACTTCCCAAACAACCGCAACTTGCCAGCAAGCGATATTATTGGCTTAGCTTATATTCCAAGTTTCGCAAGGCGATCTGTCAGGGGTACTGAGACTGATGTAATCAGCAGCTCCCCCTGGCATGTGAGGATGGGTTAGGGTGCCGGACTGTCGATCAAAGGAACCGGGGTTCGAATCCTGCTACCAAATGTTGTTTTGAAACTTGGCCAATTTAATTCACCTCACGTTTCCTGTGTTTTTCAGAAGAGACGCTATAAGCCATTGGTCCCTTCTATCTGGTGTCTATGCCAGGGGAAGTAAAAGAACCCATTCAGGGGGTAAATGTGTAACCTGTCGTGGACTCTCTAGTTCTAGAGAAGGATACTGTGAAATAAACCATCAGCGCAATATCCTAGCAGGACTTTGCTGAGTAATTATCAAGACCAGATCACAATGTTTGTTGATCGTATATCAGTGCTACCCTTGGTGTGTTTTAGAGTAACCTCCAGAAGTGTCGCACTCACATCAGTAACCTTGAACAGGAGAACAAGTTACTGACTGCAGAAGTGCAGAATCTCGAATCAAGGGTGAGTTGAGTTTTACAGACATCAAAGTGGGTTTTTCTTAAGTTTAGACTCCAATGTGAATTATATTTTAGAGTTGCATTTGAGTCGGGTTTTTTATGTTGAGTCAAATTGAGTCAGGTTTTAGAGTTGCATTTGAATGATCTTTCTGCATTGAGTCAAAGTGAGTTGAGTTTTAGAGTTGCATCTGAGTAATTCTTTCTGGAAGTTTTGAGTCATAGTGAGTCAGATTTTTGATTCACCTCAATTTTTGGTAATTTTTAAACTTTCGGTAAGTTGTGTTTTATGTGTCAGTTGTGCATTAATTGCAGCATGGCTGAATGCTTCCCAGATAAGTCGAGATGGTGTTCGATTGATCAGGTCTGCCAGGGAGTAAAGTATAAAGCGCTTTGAGCAGTCCTGAGGACTGGATACTGTGTTATATAAGAACTTACCTTTTTTTCATGAGTGAGTCTTTCTTAAGTGAAAATTGGACATTATTGACTACTGAGTCAGAATTCTAGAGTCTGTATCATGGAGTTGAGTTCCTACAGTTGGACATTCTGCTTTATTGTGTTTATAAGTAGTAAAAATGTCTCCTGTTTATGAATATGGAGGCCACTTTGACCTCGCATGTACTTCACAAATTGTTGTGCCTAGCACATGTCTGAAAGTGGATTGTCTGTCACCATCCCCAGAGAGAATCTGAAATCTCAGTCTGCACCTGGTAAATCATGGCTGTTGGTGCAGACAGTGATGAGAAATGGGAAGAGATATGACCCCACCATGCCACTGGCGGTACACCCCACACCGACAATAAAACCCAGATGCCACTCTCAGTTTTAAGACCCGAGCATGCCCTGGTGCTTCAGGCAGTGCTGGTTCAATTGTTGGTGTGTGTTGTGCTAGGGTCTTGGTCTTATAGTCCTGTGAACGTGAATCTCGGGTATTTTCATGAATGTCTTAGAGGTAGAATGACTTCATGAATATAATAAATTAAGGTTGCCGTAAACAGCAAGGTTTATGAGAATAAGAAATATTCAGGTATGTGGACTTTGACGTTTATTATTCGGTGTTTGTCTGTATGTGGCAGGCTACAACGGTTTGGAACGTAAGTAATATTTCACAAAATATTTATTAAAAAAATTCTTAAGCAGTTTTAGAAACAATAAGCATTTTATTACCAGTTTGAATAATGCAATTTGGTGTGATTATCATGAAAAAATGTTGTTGATGCTTGTTTTATTATGAATGGTATGTGATTTGAAATGCAATTGCCTAATTTTTATGTTTGATGTCAAAAACTTGAATTCTTCAGGTGGTTTAGGTCAACCATCCATAACATACAGATTTACTTATTCAATGGTACTGGGAGCATTGCAAAACAGAAAGGTTGCCCCTTAATATGATGCTCATAACTCCATACCGCTAAAATGTACCTTCAGGTCTGAATCGTCATGACCCATCCTGTCATCCAGTTACTGTGTGATGTCCCTTGTTATTTCATAATAAAGGTTTAAATAATTATTGTTCTCTTGCAATGTAGTCTGGATGGCTTGTTGTAAAAATAGTTAGATCTAACATATATAGTCAGATCAGTTAAGCAGAATATATTCTTGAAGTACAAATGAAATAAGACAAGGTTTGTAAAAGTCATGTTTTTGTAGTTGCAGAGTTCGTCAAGTAACAGAGATCTTTCATACAGAGTTTCGTCAAAGGTTTGTATTAATTGTATTAATTATGTCAGACCTACTCAAGTGTATACGTTCAATTAGTGAATACTATTCTAGTACATATGATCTAGTAATTTAGATATCGTAAATGGCTTCTTTAAGTAATAGAGTGATTGTGTAACAGTTTTTGAAAATCATCAAACCATGAATACAAATTTAATTTACAATTTAATATGTTTTCTGTCTGTATGTCTGTCTGTCTGTGTGTGTGTCTGTCTGTGTGTGTGTCTGTCTGTCTGTGTGTCTGTCCGTCCGTCCGTCCGTCCGTCCGTCCGTGTGTCTGTCTGTCGGTTGGTCTTTCTGTCTGTCTGTCGATTGGTCTGTCATCCAAACATGGCTGCTCATTTACATGCATGAAATGTTTAATTTCAATACACCTAACTTAACTAAGATTTAGTTCCTAGTAAGCTCTGTGATCAGCCAACCACATGCTGCTGTGATACAACCAATCCATATTATCATTTTTGATCAGCTGACCGCCTGCAGCCAATCAGACGGCGACAAGTGTAAGGTGCT
Source organism: Escarpia spicata (assembly GCA_963995525.1). Taxonomy (NCBI): domain Eukaryota; kingdom Metazoa; phylum Annelida; class Polychaeta; order Sabellida; family Siboglinidae; genus Escarpia; species Escarpia spicata. The sequence goes on along the minus strand of OZ023212.1, from coordinate 41,132,148 downwards.
GCTGGAACGACTCAAGATGTTGGAAGGCGAGAAGAGCGCACTAGTTCTTGAGAATGAACGCCAGAGGGCGCAGTACGAGAAGTATCTCGATGAAATCGCCAACCAAGTTGTACAGGCTCTTATGTCTCAGAAGGTAAACATCCATGGTTGGCTTAAATCTTGCTTTGGTTGTAGCTGCCTGGTGTTGAACTATATTACAGTTAGTTCACTAAATGACAGATGCACATCGTCTCGGTGTGCTGTTTTTTGTGTAATTTTTCTTACCTAATATAAAGTAGTTTAATGTTTACATGTTTGTAATTTACCCAGTCTTGTCATTCAGTTGCAGTATAACATGTATTCCTGCCAACCCTCATAGATTTTCTGATAGTCTCTTGAAATTGTTGTGTAACTTCCAGCCTTCCTGAAAAGAACAGAATCAACTGGATTGTAGTGTGAAGGGGGTGCAATTAGAAATTGTTGGTGTGTGTCTGTGTGTGAAAGGGGGTGCAGTTGGAGGTTTTTGGCGAGTCTTGGGGTGCTATTGAATTTTTTCAAAATTCCTGACAAATTCTCGTTAATTTTGACACTGAAAAGTTGGCAGGCGATAACAAAACAAACAGATAGTTAAAACATACTGAACTACGTATGCATCGAGGTTGTTGTTATAGTGACTTCCTGTTTCCCCCCTGTAGAGTCTGCGGGAAGAATGTGCCAAGTTACAGCGTCGAGTTATTGATCTGGAGTACCAGAACAGACAGCTACACCAGATGTTCCAACAACGCATTCGTTTCGCCTCCGACTCAGTCCTACAGGTGTGTAGTTACATTCCACACACTATTTTGCAAGAGTGTAATAAAAGTTTTTCCATGTGAGTTAGGGGCAGTCACACATGTTCGCGACGTTCCAAAATATGTCAAGCATTATTTGTTGTCAAACTCATCACCATGAATCACGGGGAAAATAAATTGCTACACCTAGCGCCACCTAGTGAGTGATAGTACATGTTAATGCACATTGACTTTAATAGCCGTTTTGTATAATAACAATCGCACGTCCTGCGCCATGTACTTGTGGGGTTGAACCAATGCAGTTTTAGCAGTAAACCGAAAACCGCTGAAGATATTTCAACAAATAAGGTATAATTTTAAAGCTTATGATCTGTGGGATCCCAACAGATATTCAACTCCATTGAACAATTTTGCAACTTAATACCCACGTTGTTGCAGCAGACGACGTACTGACCGTTCTACTGGACACTAGGTGGAGAGAGCTGATGTAACCTGTCTTGTTTCAGTCGGTGTCGGGGGTAAAGTCGGCCATGAGAGGGTGCAGTACAGAGGGGCGAACTGTCAGCAACAGCAGCAGCAGCAGTAACAGCGGGCGCCAACCACCTCAGTCCAGGGTAGGCTACCAGCATCTTGTCTGTCTGTGGGACCAGCATTAAAGGGTGTCTCAAGACATTTATGTATAACTCATGTAATTTTATTACTTGGTGGGAATCCCTATATTATATCACACATTTATGTGTAACTGATGTAATTTTATTACTTGGTGGGAATCCCTTTATTATATCACACATTTATGTATAACTTATGTAATTTTATTACTTGGTGGGAATCCCTATATTATATCACACATTTATGTGTAACTGATGTAATTTTATTACTTGGTGGGAATCCCTTTATTATATCACACATTTATGTATAACTGATGTAATTTTATTACTTGGTGGGAATCCCTATATTATATCACACATTTATGTGTGTATTCGTGAACATACAGTAATGTTGTTGATTCAGTGTGGACATTAGTAAAAACGTTATGTACTTGGTTCATAGTTGGTTATAATTATACATCAGTTGTTTGTTTTGAGTTATGTCAGTCACTTGAATTGTGTTGACACTTGAGTTGTATGTGTTGGGTTGAGTCATTAGAGTCGTGTTGATGCACGAGTTCTTTCTGTTGAGTTGATTCACTAGAATTGTGTAGATGTGTGTGTTATTTGTGTTGAGTCATTAAAGTTGTGTTGATGCATGAGTCGTTTGCCTTTTGTTTATGTTGAGTTGCGTGAGTCATGTAAGTTGAGTTAGTGCATGAGTTGTTTGTGTCGAGTCACTAGAGTCATGTTACCGCATGAGTCATGTGTTTTGAGTCATGTTAATCATGTGAGTCATGTTGCAGGCACCGAGACTACCTGATCATGGTCAGATCCTGCTCCATGCCACCGCGAGCCCCTTCTCCGAAGTCAGTCTCGAGTCTCTACAGAGCATGTGCAGTAACAACAACGATGCAGTAAGTAATTTGTATATATGTTCATAATTAATGTTTTATATCGATTTCATGGTTCAATTGTGTAAGTTAGCATCATGGAAAAGGCAACAAAATCTATGTGCAACATTTTGGAGAAAATTTATATTGATTGTATCCACACTTTTGCTGCTCTAAGGTTATAAAATGGGTTGATTGTGTCAGTGATAGTCCAACCAAAATGAAACTAATCGTAACTTAGATTCATAGTAAGTCACCAAGTTTATCCATGTTTAGACATGCGTCTGAGCTTAGTTTCAACTAAGTTTTATCACATGTCATCCTGTATTGGACTCACCTTTGGTAAGACTTACCTGAAGTTAGAAATGTCATAAATAAGACTCATCCTAAGGCTATGTTTGACTCATTCAGAGTTAGAATCATCCTCGGATAAACTCCTCCTCTAAGATTTGACTGATGCAAGATTAGAGTCGTGTAGAGTTTGTGTGGAAGTCACCTAGACACAACCAAGCTTGATATGTGCACGCACGCATGCACACACGCACGCACGCACGCACGCACGCACGCACGCACGCACGCACGCACATCATAAGACTGTAATTCTTCTCTTCCCAGCTACAAATGGAGGAAGCGCTTGGAAAGCCAGAACTGTGTTCCCCTCCACCATGGCTCCGGGACAAACTTCTCCAGGGTGGCTCCCCGACCAGCAGCCTCTCCTCCCCGATCCCGACGGAACACCCTTCATTATCAGTGGTGCCATCTGTGAAGCAACTGGGACAGTGTTCGACCACTTGCACCGGAGACGAGACTGCGGCCAACGCCATTGCTAGATACCTTGCCGGGATCAAACCAGCCCCATTTCCGGACAGCATATCGCCCAGTGAAGGTCAAGGTCAACTCCCGAGTTCACATTTTACACGTCACCCATGCTCAGATGCGGAGATCCCATCTCGGGGGAATTTTCCACCTTCGATTTATCAGCAGTTGCCTAGACAGGACATGTCGAGGAATCCAGTTTCGGAACAGCCATTTTCCCGGGGGTCAGGGTTCGTAAAAGATAACCGATCGAACCGGTCGCTCCACGGCCAGTTCATGGTCAACCAGCAGGATGGACTTGCGGCGATCGGGGCCGAGGATAAGTTCACGTTCACTACAGATGATTCTGGAAGCTCGAGCCCAACTGGGGCGAATAATTTGAGTTCGGTTGCATCGACCGTTTCGCTGAACGAGCTGCTCGAGAACGGATTGGACGGGAATAATCACGAGGACTTCTTCAGTGAAGACAACAGCCGATTCGATGATTTAAGCGACGAGGAAAATGTGGGAGGGGAGGCGGCGTCGAAACAAGACGCGAGCGATTGTAGGGGGAGTGAACTCACCGATGTGATGTGGGAAGAAGAAGGTACTGTTGGGAGTCAGGTGTGTCTGTCGGGAGAAGGGGAGACGGGGGCAGGGGACGGAAGGTTTGTCCCCGTGGATATGTCCAAGGGACAAGACTTGTCACATGTGTCCAGTTGTGTGAATGAATACAGCAGCAGTGACAGTGACTCCGACTCCAAAGTCAAAAGCCGTCTTCCGCGAACAGATTCCTTCGATACACAAAATATTTCCACAGACACTGTCATCCTGAAACAGGGTCAAACTCCCAATGATTCTGTGTGTGCGAGTAACACGAGTAAACAAAGTGTACGATTGAAACAGAAACCCACCGTGAAGCCTAAACCTATCATGTGGTCATCACCGGATACGTCGAAGACCGCCAACGTTTCCAGTAGTGATGTGAACAGAAAGCACGGCTCCAATGAAAGTTGGAAATCGTCGGATCGAAGCGCCAGTGAAATCGGTGACAGTTCACAGACCCCGGAGTCTTTCTGCTGTCGATTCGGCGGTGACACCAGGGATGTTGCTACGGGCAACAGTCCGGATTCGGTGATGCAGACAAGTTATTCGTCGTCATCAGACAGTGAGATTGTCGGCAGCGACAAAGTGACGTCACGTGATGATGGCTACTCGAGCAATTCCGCGGTATCGGTGAACATTTGCAAGCACCACGGGGGTGAGTCATTCTCAAAACCGAACAGTCGCACAAAAACGGAAAATGTCGTTGTTGGTTGTGTGTTTCGTGAATGTCTGTCGCACGAGAACGAGGCTACTACGGCAAAGACGCAAAGGTCTCCGGGTGGCATAAATGACGATGAATACAAAACACGCAGCGTTAAGGACATTCGAGCTAGTTTTGAGACTGCAGCATCATCGTACAGTCATGGAGAAGCATCTCGCAGTAAGGCAAAGAGGGAGAAACGAGCATCTGCAAAGAAGTCGTTTCATTCGGATGACTGTTATCACCTGAAACAAGACAACAGTGGCATTTTCGGATTGTGCTACTCTGATACCTGTTTGACTATTTCGCCTTTCGTGCCCACCAGGTGTCGTAATCGTGTCGCATTACAGCGCAGCAGCTCAGATGGCGCTCTCTATTGCCGTAATCTGCGATACGTAACCAAAACACAGCGTGCCAATTCGAGACTTGCCTCACCTACAAAGCACCACGTCGTTGGTTGGACAACCGCAGAAATTGTTTCGTTGAAGTTGCAGGAGACAGTGGCTCCATCAGGTGGCTGTGATAACAGACAGACCCCCAAGATGGGAAGACAGAGGGGAAGTCCTCGTTCCCTGGGAGAGGGGGCAGAGAACGGGTACTGCAGCTGGGAAAACCTGAAACCCCAGGTGAGTGTAGTCTGGAGGATTGAGGGTCCACAGTATTTTTGGGTCATAAGTTTTTTATGTTGTTTTTGGGTACTGAATTCTGCATGAAAATAACGCTGGGTATGTGGGTAGTATGTTGTTGTGTAAACCTTTTTTCTTTCTTGAGAAATGTTATATTATCTGTTCATTGTAAAATTCTTAAATAGTATGTAGCTATTATATATTTGAATATTTTAGAAACTAATGTATTTTAGTTTTTTATTATGTCTAGATGGTTTTATTAATCTAATATTATATTTTCCAGTATATTGTAATATATATTTTCTTAAAACGTTTCTTATGATTCCATGTGTGCTTCATAATGCAGATAGTTTTTTGCGTACATGTCTATGAACTGGCTGGTCCAGATACATGGCACCATACAAAATGTTAACATTAATAATAATAACAATGACATGTGCACCACAGAGACCGGCAGCGATTGGTTCAGAGCAGCTCATCGATGTCACCCAGCTCCGGGACTGCGAGCAAGGCTGGAACCACCACCAGGTGGCCCTTCCCAGCATGCACTTCCTGGCAGACATCAGCGAATCGGACGGGAACTGGGATCGACCACGATCAGTCGGTGGGCAACGCGAATCCGATGTCACCGGGGGGTTAAAGGTCGCGGAGAGGGCCACAGCGTGGGAGGGAAGTTTAGAGGAATTCGAAGAGGCATACCAAGAGGCAATGACCTCGAAGCAACATCCGACCAGTAGACACTCCCGCAGCGCACTGACATTGCACGACCCACATGGCGACCTTGGATATTCTCAAGGTGACCTCTGTAGCAATTCTCAAGGTGACGTCAGACATCGCGATTCTGGAGCGAGTTTGAGCAATGGTATTGCGTTGGAGGATTTTAAACTGAGATGTGCCGCGGGTTCCACGAGAGATCCCCAGCCCCTGGTGTTGGGTCAAAGACAGAACATTCCACTTGTGACAGTTGGCGGTGTCAACACCCGGTCTGATCATTGGGTCGTCTCAAGACTCGTGGCTGATGTTAATCAGGTTGACAGTGGCATAAGGGGCCCTCAAAGGCGGGGCGGAAATGCACGACTTGAGACGAAGACAGAACAAGGAACTGAGGGCGTTATTACAGTGAACCCCACTTTCAAGGGCGGGGTTAATGAAGCCCGCATGTCTCATGATGTACAATCTAAGGTATGTTGTGTTGATCTGTGAGTAGTTACACATGTGGTAGTCCCCCTGTTACAAGGCTCCATATGGTAGTCCCCCTGTTATAAGGCTTCATTTGGTAGTCCCCCTGTTAGAAGGCTCCATTTGGTCGTCCCCCTGTTAGAAGGCTCCATATGGTAGTCCCCCTGTTAGAAGGCTCCATATGGTAGTCTCCCTGTTAGAAGGCTCCATGTGGTAGTCCCCCTGTTATAAGGCTCCATATGGTAGACCCCCCTGTTATAAGACTCCATATGGTAGTCTCCCTGTTAGAAGGCTCCATATGGTAGTCTCCCTGTTATAAGGCTCCATATCGCCATTTGGGATGGTTGTGTGGTTTCATCTTGCATGTTGTTCATTTACATTTGTGGTCATCCTCATTTACCGCCGCCTTGTTGAAATTTTTAGCAAGTATCTTGGGCGTCATTATATGACTGAACCATTATATGGCTGAATCACATTGATTTCCGACATTTCTCTGTTGTCAGAAGCAGTTTTTGAGGTCCTGCATCTTCGGTGATGGCTTGCATTACCGATATAATATATCGGTAACAGAGGTAGCAGAAATCATGCCATACATACACCTGTATATTACTTATGTAAAATATTGTTAGCGAGACAAAGTTTGTTGGAGGTCACACGCTTAATGTTAGTTGTGACAGGCAAACAGCAACGTACTGGATCCATCAATGAAATTCTTCATTACAGGACTGAACTAAGCTTGGGCATATCGTCTAGAATTCCAAATAAAATCACCAACCACAGTTAGTGTGGACTGAGAGAGGTCATTCGGAAGGAACAATGTCGCCACCTGTTGTGGAAATGGACTGATGATACACAATGTTCATCATCCTTTCTCGTTCTTCTGTTCTAGAGTCCGTAGTTACTCCTGGATGATGTCACAGAATACATGTCTCAAGGTCACGACCCCTACATGAGTAATGTCACCAGCAGAACGTTTTGGGACAACCCATGGAAGACGTGCATGTGAAACGAAATGATTTCATGAAAGTTTTGATATGGTCAAATGTTTTGTTAATTAAGAATGCAATTTTGATGTGAAATTCCTGTAATTTGTTGTGTGAGAAATTGATAGGCCAAATTGCTAAGTAATAATTTATGACGACCTTTTACAAAATCATTCATACAAACAAAAGAAAACCATGTTTTTATTAGAGCATTGTTTACTGATTTGAATTTGGGGATATCAGAAGTCGGGAAATTCAAAAAATTGTGATAACAGGATCTCAACTCAGTCTTTAAGATCTTTTTGTAAACTGAACATGAACAAAAATATGGAGGTTATAGAAAAATGTAGGAAGTTAATGATTACTGAATTTTTTTATAAACAAATATATTAAATGTACACCTTGTGTACGTAAGAACGAGTTGTGTATGAACAGTAACAAATTATGTACATAAGCAACTTATACGGCTGCAATGAATGATTATGTAAGTAAGCAGCTCATTTAATCGCTAATTACTGTAAATAAAATGAATTATTTGCCAATGTACATAAATAATTCTGTAGAATAGTGTTGATGCGACCAGTAGTTGTATGGTTATGACATGGTTATTGCCTGGTGGGAAGTTTTGTTACATTAAGACAATTACAAAGTGCCACTGATCAGTTATCAACATTACAAATGACAATTACTGCATATGGAAAAAGGAGAGGAGATATACTCACTCCCTCATATTTGAAGTTTGGTAAAAAAAAAATGTTTTCAATGTCCTTGGTTTCTTTGATATTGTTGTATGTTGTATGATTTTTATCAGACTTTCTAGGTGCAGCTGTGAAAGTGCCATATGAGCTGTGTTAGGAGGAATAAAGTGCAGTCGTATCTCTTGATATGTCTCACTGAAATAAGTTATTATCGGGATATGTTAAAAGCACAGAATCTGAGTTTCACTCGTCAAACAATTTTGAACCAAATTCACCAAATATAATTGCACTTTCAGACGACATCAAAGTTAATTGCTCACTTTGAAGTTTATTTCAAAAGTTTCATTTACTGGTACACTACGTAGCATTACTGGTTGGGATCAATCTCCTCACAAGAGTGTTTCATTAATTACTTTACGCTTGATACCTCAGCATATATAACGTACTAGTATTTCTTACCTCCAGTTATCATTAATTGTTTACATATCGGAATTAATAATTTATGCTAAATGTTTGCTAGTGGCAGATTAACAGTTTTGCAATGAATTGTAATAAAAGTCGGAAATGACTTGTTCATGGGATCTAGGGATCATGACTTATTCATGGGATCTAGGGATCATGACTTGTTCGTGGGATCTAGGGATCATGACTTGTTCATGGTATCTAGGGATCATGACTTGTTTGTGGGATCTAGGATCATGACTTGGTCATGGGATCTAGGGATCATGACTTATTCGTGGGATCATGACTTGTTCGTGGGATCTAGGGATCATGACTTGTTCATGGGATCTAGGGATCATGAGTTGTTCGTGGGATCTAGGGATCATGACTTGTTCGTGGGATTTAGGGATCATGACTTGTTCGTGGGATCTAGGGATCATGATTTGTTTGTGGGATCTAGGGATCATTTCACTGACATTCTTATGAGCTCATGATCCTGATCTTGAAAATCAATTCACTCACTAACAGCGATCTTGTGTACTGAAAACTGTCAACACCAGAGTGCGCCACTGTGACACTTGCTGGTGTATCACGAAAATAGTGTCCTATGTCATATGCCAATGTTTTTTTTGCATTTTTAAACCACTCCTTAAAGTTAATAGATTCTGCTTAATCATGGATTTTCTTTGTGAGCTCCTTGTCTTAGTGAGATCTGAAATGGTTCCCAGAGCTCAACGTTATGCAGAAATCCACATTACACAGGTTGTGCTATACCTGACATTGCTCCGTGGTATAATTTGAATTGGTGTATCCTCTGTGGAAGAGGTACAAGTTCAGTTAATTGTCAGGTACAATCATTGTTTCTATTATTAACGATGACAAAGTTTTTATTAAGCGTGCCGGGAACCTTATCCTGATGCATGTCAGTCAGAAGCTTCACATTACTTGGTTTATAAAATTAGCATGTCAATGCTTATTTCTAATTAAGAAATCCATATAATTATATGGCTGATGACTGCAATTTTACTATTTTATATTTTTGTAGGGGAAATTATTTTATGTTGTAGTACTGCTGTGCTTACGTAAGTTGACTGATGATATTTTGTATTGCCTGTGATGTTGGTTGTGAAACTGTTTTTTAACTGTCTCATCGTTTTATGTGCGAATGCTCGCTATATTTTAGCATTGTACTACAAGTTGTCGTTTAGTTTTTGTTGGCTAGGTGTCTTAAATGTTTTGTCTCGGTCTAGCATAAGACTGCCTTCTGTGGAAACTTACAAACATACAGTTTTATTTTGCTACACAACAATTTAACAATTAGTTTCCTAATTTAGGAAAACTGGTTCAAGGATTACTGTTAACAAGCCTTTTAGAACTGTTTTACAGGTATATCATTGTTTAGTTATAACAATAATATTCTGATATCAATCAGATATTGTTAAAACCAAATTGAAAGTTGTTGGCACAAGTCTCTGAATTGACAAAATAAAAGGTTTGATAACATACATTGCGGATTATCCCCAGGAAGTGCCATTTGTTACCTATTTGCAGTGTAAGAATTTTCCGACTCGGGTGTAAAAAATATATATGAAAAATCTGTTTTTTTTTGCATATAGGGGGAATTCATTACAAATGGATGTTGGCATTATCAGGTAGATTAAACCAATGCTGCCGATCATACGACAATCAGAATATTGAAATTATACATTTATGCAACATGTGGTTTTTGTTATTTACGTTTGATGTGTTAATTTAGCCCCAGGGTTTCAACTCGTTCAGTCTGCGAGATGGCTGATCTATTTTCTCTTGAACTGTATAGAATTATAAAGATAAAAAATGGGATGCTACATGATTTCCTTGTGCAGAATGTTGTCAGAATGAAGGGACAGACTTTCCCGAGTTGCAAACTCTGTAAGCCGTCGTATTTGTTCAGGTGAAGATACGTGGAAACAAATAAATGGCCGTCGTTTTGTAATGACTTGTCTGTCTGATTTCTTAACTCATGCCTATTAATAAAATGGTACTTTGTTAGTAAATAGCTTTGTAAACATAAAAATAATTTTTAAAATGGTCATGGATCCATTTGTATTATTACAAAAAAGATCCTTGGGAGCATCATCCCTGGTTGACATTTTGCAGGTAATGAATGAATGAACGTTTAATGCTATAACCTTTCCTTTTTCTGCACTGTGTATGTACAAACGCTCCAATTTGCTTGGGTAGGTGGAGTGGATGCTATCCAATTTTTATTAGAATTTTTTTATTTACAAAGTACGTAAACATCAGCTACAATGACAAGTACCTTAATTGTTTATTCTAAAAACCAATCGGTACAGTACGTTACAATAAGTGTGAAGTTTTCCGCCGAAGTTATAGAAACACACAAATATGTGTGTCATACACGAGAGTGTAACATTAATTAGGAAGACAAAGAAAGTATTAAGGGACACCATGGCCATGGTATAAAGGGACGTATAAATAATAATTATTGTCATTATCTTTACCACCGAATACTTGTCCTGTCTTGATGTCAGAGATGACTGGATCATGGCAGTTTCAATTGGTTGACTGGGAAGTCCCATGGAAAACTGAATTCATGTTCAAAAGTATTGATTTACAAAAGTATCAAATTGTTATGAGGTAGTAAATGAATTGAAATACTGTTGATAAAATGTATTTTTAACACTAGGTTACATTTATTAAAGTTGCCTCTTGTCTTTTCTCTTGTCCCTTAGGCCCATAGTCAGGGTCATGCAAATTGTGAGTTTTTAAGGTATGCCATACACCCATTTTATGACCAGTAAAAAATTGAGATAATTGTAGAAAGTCTTCGTCTCGTTCATCTGCTATCATCAAAGTTTGACTGTATTTCAGCTTGTTTTCCTTTTCACCAAACATGAGAACGTAGAATCTATAGAGTTGAGTTGGAAGAAACTAAATACCTTAAGTTTACTCTAAGTATACAGATTATTTTCAACCAGAAATTACAATAATGGGGAAAACTATTTACATTCAACAGAGATGTTTGACCAATCAGGCACAGTGGAACCTTGCTATCAGTCCCCTGAATGGTGAATTTGCAAGACTAATTTCCAATATGTTGCTGCTCAAGAACTAATTTTGGACTGGCCAAAGGTGACCTTAATTGTGAGGTGGCTGCATTACTGAGGTGACCATGAAGTAAGGTTTGTTTACAAGTGGGCTACTTGACATGTCAACTTTAAAACTCCCTCCTAGGTCATTACTAATCTAGTTCAAACGGACGTTCAAAGAAGTAGTATAGATATTTTGAATGCATACTTTTGTAAGTCATTGAAAGAATAAAATTTGATCAGGTGAGTGTGAACAGCCTCATGGTATAGTATATAGAGCCAGACCATGTATGCCATTTTTTTAGAATTTGTACTGGATTTGAAAAAATAGATTAATAATAGTATACCGACGATTTAAAAAACAACAAATGCAAATGAGCTAACAAGTTGTGATGGACACAAGATAGGGTAATTATTTTAAGAAATGTGAAACAACAGAAGAGAAAAAATTAAACAAGGGACTTTTAATTCAACATAATCCTGTTAAAAGTGAATGTCACAGTTACAAACTTGTATTTTGTAATGGTGCTGCAGACAGCAAGATTAAGAGTAAATAATAAAAAGCGTGACAAATTTGGCAACAGGGTGTTCTTAGATGAATGAAAACAGTAGAGTCCATTCCATGTCTGCCTATGACACCTGACGGCATGTATCTTCTATTGAGGAAATACACAGCTGTTACATCTGTGATATTATATAAAGGATTTCTGTATAGCTTTAAGATCAGGTGAAAACAATAACATTGTAATAAAATGATATGCTGTGCAACCATATTAGCTGACCGAGCCAACGTAAACTGTCTGACAAGAGAAGAGTTAAACATCAACCATGGTTATCTTTTCATACAAAAACCTGCTCCATTTATTACCCACAATTCACAGCGACAAAATCATGTGACCACCCAGACAGTGAACAAACACAACCGTCATAAAATAGAAACAATAAAAGGGTGAAAAAGGAGTAAAAAATAGAGTATAAAATTTGACAGCTTCGATTGAGCAAGTGATTATCAGTGTTTCACTGTAAAATGGCTCCCAGGAACGGAAGTGAGGTTATGTCCGAGGAATATCATCGAACATTGTGGCCAGGTCGATCACATGCACAGCGATTGTACCGTTCACAGTCTTAAGATAAAGTTGAATAAAATTATGAATATATATATAAAGTAGTTTAACAATGTATATACACATATAAATTACAATGACATTATCAAATCAACCATACGACCTGGCGCAACGGTATATTGAAACATTGCACTGTGGAATCATGTCTTATATAGATTACAAATGTGACATGGAGAGAGACTGTGAGAGATTGAGAGGGCGGGAAAGAGTGATAGAGTAAGCGAGAGAGTGAAAGATTGATGGGAAGAGAGAGCAATAGTGAGAGAGGGGGAGAGACAGGGGGAGAAATAGTGAGAGAAAGTGTATACGTGTACATGTATATTATGTGTATTGGTGTATGTCTGTGCATGTATGAAAACCGATTATGTTCAATAAATAATCACAATTAAATTGAATACAACCAGACAAAATGACTTGATTGATAGAATGCTATGCACGACCCAGCATCAGAAAATTACCCCGAATGCAATGCACCAGTCAACAACTGCGAATTACCCATCATGCAATACACAACACAGCACCAGAGAACTACCCAGAATGCAATTCACACCAGATAATTATCCAGAATGCAATGCAAAATATCCGCATATGTGAACTACCCAGAATGCAATGCACAGCATCTGTGAACTACACAGAATGCAATGCAAACAATTTCCTAATTCTTCAACTGCCGTTAGAACCATCCCACAGATTCTGCTGCGTAATTACGCTGCAAGTGTTCAATACTGGGTGTCGCCACTATAGGTGTAGATGTTGCGCTTCCGCTCTCGATGCTCTCGAAATAACGCGCAAAATCGTCTTTGGCTCGCGCCAGTATTGCCATGGCAACATCGCCTGGAAAGAGAGGTTGAGTATAAATATAAAGCATTCATGATCAGACTAGGAAAACATCTTTCTAGGAGACAACTTTAATTCATGCTAAGAACTTCAACAGAAGAAAACAATTCCATGGATTCATGCTGTAGATGGGCAATTGTAATTTTGTTTGTTTTTATTTTTGGAAAATAACTCAAATTGTTGGAAACTATTAGACAGTTGGAAACTTGTTAAATTGTTACTAAAAAGTTGCCAAAGTGAACAACTGGAATACAAATTCACAATGTAGTGACAAGTAGTAGTTTTGATCATGCACAAGATTCCAGCAGGATGACGTTTGGCCTTATTTCATTATTACATAGTAACAGTAAGCTAAATATAGATATGAGTTTTGTGCAACATCTCACGCAGATTAACCATTTCAGTACTACAGCCCTTACCAACTGTGACTACGGAATACTGTATTCCCAGTGAATATGCCGGACAATGGACTACCTCACTTTAAGTCAAGATTTGAGCAACAAAAATGCATTTTATGAATAGGAATGTTATGTATTTTCAGAAAGTATAACCAGTGAATAAAATGAGCCATATAATTTTACAATCCATCATCATGGTAACCAACAATCCAAAATGGCCGCCAAGATTTCAAAATTTGTTGCTGAACTCAATTGTGTACTAAGTTCGCCGACATCGTTATTATGTTGATCGTCAACATCTGACAAAGATTCTTTGCTAAAATATCAAATGATCTGTCCAAAACATACGGTGGTAAATTGCTAGTTGAAGTATTGCCGTCCACCATTGTGGCCACTGCAGATTTTGATAATCCATCATTAAAAACGCAAAAATCACTGTAAACTACAATATATATTGAATAATAAATTATGACCACTGCTGAATAGCTAATTTATTCGCCTTGACAACCGTACACAACAAGTGGTTCCATGTAGTGGATTATTATAAATAAAAACGATTTGAATACCAGATATCGTCAATGCTGAATAGCCAGCCTGTCGTACTGAAGCGTCACAGACAGTGCGGCCAGAAAACCGGCCTGTCATACTGAAATGGTTAATGCAAGAACACCACAAACACTAACTATTTGCCAATGTAAAAATACATCAATCCAGTTTCATTTACCAGGCAACTGACTTACGAACTTGCATGAAAATACTCACTCTCTCTGATCTGGTCCTGTTTCTCTGAAGCTTTGTCGACGTCGCTCAGAATGACCGACTTGCTCGACATCTTCCCCACAGCGCCCTCTATTGGCTTGCTGAGGACCTTCCGCGCCCGGAATATGATGTCATTGTCTAGGGAGAACGACATTCGACGAGCCGGATGGTTGAGATGTTCACTAAACGTAGGATCAAGGTCATCACATACAACCGGCAACTGACCGAACTGATTGGTCAAGTCGGAATGGATGATGGGACCAGAGATCAAGCTGCTGGTGCTACTGCTGCCGCTCTGGAACCCTGTGTCCTGATTCGTCACGCTCAACATCTCTGTGTCGTGATTCGTCAGATTGTTCCGGCTTTGGAATCCCATGTCCTGATTGCTCAGGCTGTTGGTATGGTAACCGGTGTCTTGAGATGAGACGTGCACGCTGTGTTCAGTGTTGAGTCCGAAGTGATCATCTGTTGTACCCTGAAATAACGTCTGACGGATGCAGTTTGATGTGTTGTGTCTGCACAATGACGTGTCTAGGTCCATCTGGTGGACATCGTCCAAGGTAATGTCGGCAACACCGGGCTTTTGGCCAGTGACACTTATGAGTGGTGCAGAAGAGTCGTCGTCACAGAAGCGAAGCTCCAATGGCACAGTGGGTAGTTTTTGGTGCGACACTAACAAAAATAACAGAACTCTTAAACTACAATGTTGCATTCAGTTGAACCAATCTCATTTTCATATTTTCGATGTTCACAAGATTCATCATTACAATTTTATGACTCAGAGATCAGCCGCTTCTGATAAACTGCATATTTTTTATTATTATTTACCAATGTACTTATTCTAGATTTAAATCAGTCACTAGGGGGTATGCCAATCTTTCATAATTTGCATTCATATTGCATAAATGGGATATACTTTATCAGCATAATTTAATCGTAGTGACCAAACACTATTATAGACATTCACCAAGCAAGAACACATACATAGAACACATACATAGAACACATACATAGAACACATACATAGAACACACACATAGAACACACACATACAACACACACATACAACACACACATAGAACACACACATACAACACACACATACAACACACACATACAACACACACATACAACACACACATACAACACACACATACAACACACACATACAACACACACATACAACACACACATACAACACACACATACAACACATACATACAACACATACATACAACACATACATACAATAGGCAGGTCACCTCCCAAAGATCAGCATTTTCAAATAACAATCAAATAATGTTTCATTACATGACGAATGCGAGCCAGATGGAACTTTCCAACAGAACACAAGGTCTAGGGTCTAAGGCCCAATGACAAGACAGAAAGATGGGGATACGTACGACAGTTGGAGGAGATTGGAGACATGCCGGGGCTCTCCATGGTGCGGTGGGCCCAGTACTGGGAAGGGGAGTCCTGGCCTGGACTCTCATAGGCAGCTCGCAATGGGG
Organism: Escarpia spicata; assembly: GCA_963995525.1. Taxonomy (NCBI): domain Eukaryota; kingdom Metazoa; phylum Annelida; class Polychaeta; order Sabellida; family Siboglinidae; genus Escarpia; species Escarpia spicata. The sequence goes on along the minus strand of OZ023212.1, from coordinate 41,116,149 downwards.
GCTCAACTAGCAGCGGACAGAGAAATAAAGTTGACAGACAGTGCATAGAACTCACTATTAAAAACAACTCAGTCGTGTATGCAGTAATCATACTGTACAGTTCCATGCAAAAACCTTTTCATTTAAAGTTCGATCTTTAAATTTAATTAAGGGGAGACACCCCAGTCTGAACTCTGTGAGAAACAATGCTTATGATAATTTCTGTTTCATTCATTTTTTGATAGATTGACATATCTACTTCACAATAAATAACTTTTTTAGCAGTTACTCACCTCTAAGTCACTACATTAGCACTAAACAAAACACAATCAGACCCAAAAACTAACCAATCAATGTAGACAAAAAATTGTGCTATTCCTGACCTAACCTGTGTTTCAGAATTAGCAATGATTGACCGACATGTCACGGTTGTATGTGGACACACAGACACTGTATTTGTAAAAGTAAAATGCTACTTAAGGAAAAATAGCCTCCTAATCTCATAAACAGCTTTATTTACAAGATAACCTATAAATGTTTGATTAAATTGATACAAGTATGTCTGTAGAGTGTTACGTGCTGTCAGTACACATGTTTTATGCTGGTCACAAGTCAAAACCTGTGTCGTATGAATTATATCTGAACACTGAATTGGTGCGTCGAATATGTCTACAGATTAGGGGAGTAAGGCTAAACTATGGCATAATTGTGTCAGTGTTAAGAAAATTGATAGGATGCTTGAAAATTACTCAAAAGCAGATCTCCTGCTATATTGAGATTGATCAAGCCTATAACGTATATTTGGTCGTTGTCTCACCGTTGGTGTGCTGGCAGCTGGTCACAGCTAAGTCACTACTTTAGCACTAACCAAAAAACAATCAGATCCCAAAAACTAACAATACATAAATTGCGCTAGTCCTGATCTAGCACGGGATTCAGAGTTAGCAATACTTGTCTTGGTTGTAGACTGTATTTATAAACGTAAAATAGCCTTCTGATCTCATAAACAGCTTTCTTTACTAAATAACCTATAAATGTCAGACCTGCCTACCCCAAAAACTTCCTGTCAGTAATCCATCTTCCCATTTACATTGATTTTCAGGAATATAGGCCTGCTGTCAGTAATAGTTCAGAACCGTGTCAGATATTGTCAAGAAAAGAACACCACTGTCAGTAATACTTTAATACTGTGACTATGACGATTGATGCACCCAAAACATAATTGTCTCTAATAAACTATGAGGTGTTTTGAAGCGTTCAATTAACAAGGTAAGGTAGATGTTCATAACCAGCATTGATGGAAATCAAACGTGAAGAAGCGTAACTGTATTGTAAATGAGTCTAAACACATTGTAATTCTGATTTTATGTAAATTTCAAAAACAGCGTGCTGACTACAAAAACTTGACAAATTATAACAATGCATCACGTCATTGTCTATTTGTGGTGTCATTAGGATTAATATTAGTAGCCGGTATACCTAGGGCCAGGCTGTAGACTACACAGCATAGTAGCTTGACTAGATCAAAGACAAAGTCATGCCGGGGGACAGCAAAACCATTACGTTACGCTAGTCATCGACATCGTCTAGACTCTACTAGTCTACTCAACTCTAGCATATAAGCCTATCTCTGTATTATAGGCTGTAAATGATAAACTAAACTCAATAAATACACTAACTTAGTCTTAGTACAGTCAGTTGGCCTAACACTACAAGTACAACACCCACTACTCTGTCACTAGTACTAGTCTAACGACGTAGTCAGTACCTGCAATTATCCCGGCCACCAGTGTCAGTGACCATGTGAAACAGGAATATAAATTTCGCATATCCAGCAGTATGTAAATCCGTAATATTTTCATCCCTCGCCGTAATACCGTAATTTTAGGTGTATTTCCGGAATGATTCCGGACAATCCGGAATGGTAGGCACGTCTGAAATGTTTGATACAAGTATGTCTATGGATCAGAGGAGTTGGGGTCGACTATAATATAATTGTGTCGGTGTTAATAAAATTGAGGATGTTTGAAAAATGACCCAAAAGCATTTCTTCCAGTGCATCGAGACTGGGAAGGTCTATAACATATATTTGCTCGAAGCCTCACCGTGGGTGCGTCTGCAGCTGGTCTTGATGGGAGAGAGCTGGGGTGAGGCCATAATGTCAGGGGCCGTAGAGCAGCGTTGGAGGTGAGACGCGGCCGGTCGTCGCACGCCGCTACTGACTGCGTGGGAGGACGGTCTGGCAATGGGACTCGATGAGAACAAACACTGCAAGTAGAGGGGTGTTTAATGTCAGATTTTATAAAGTCTACAAACAATTTAAAGCTAATGCAAGAGTAACTGAATGTGTGTGGTGTGTGTGTGTGTGTGTGTGTATGCGCGTGCGTCATTTAATTCCAACACAGGACGAGGGACATACCATGGGAATCGACGAGAACCGACACCTCAAGCAGGCGGGGTGTCTAATGTCACAGTCAGTAATTACATTGTACCATCTTAAATGAGATTTAAATAAAATCACAACATTCAGTTTAAATAAAAAATAAGCATGCCCATAGTGGACACCGGCAGAACTGCCCAATATGTTGCGTATGACTTTATGATATAAAAAATTGACTTTCTGTAATGGACATTTAATACCACAGTTAGTGATCATATTGCATCATTATATATAGTGCAGGTATCCACCTATCCTGAGCTCATGGCACTTACTTCAATATCAAAGCAAGTGAGGTCACGAAGTAGGGTAAACAAAACTTCCAAACTTTTCAAAATCTACCCACGACATATCATTTGAGAATCCAGTGTTCTACCACTGACCTATAGTGCCAACTGCTAGGCACCTGAACTACTGCTAAAGTTGTCTTTTAATGGAATAGTATTAGCAACTGTATAGCTGTAAAATAGTGTAACATTTGCAGTATGAAACGATTCTAAACAATTGTGATAAAACAATTGTGAGACAGACTTTCCCAAAGTAACTAAATAATTTAGTGTCGTGCTTCACCTGTGTTATCACCTGATAAGGCTGACATCCAGTGCTACTGTCCTATTATCATTTACAACTTGTTACATTTTCTCGTGCTCTGTGAAACAGTCGAATCCAGGAGCCTCATTCTGATCACTCACCGAGCCTGGAGGCTGCTGCGATGGACTTGATCTGAACAACTTGTCCGGAGTGAACATCTCGGCCGATATTGTAGCAGAATACCCGTTCCTGGTGGGAGAAAAGATAACTACAGCAGGGTACATAAGCGTACATGGCAAGTAATGTCAGCACACCTAAGTGCAGAATGGTGCATAAAAGCAACAACCAAATCTTCAATTAACTTGGAAAACACATTCCAGAATACAAAAAATGCCCTCAAAATCCAAAATGGCAACTGTTTCCATGGCAATGACCCATTACAACATTCCCAAAAGATTCTCAGTTATAAATATAAAGATTCCACGACACTTTCACCTTTTTAAGTTAACAAAATAAATCCTCTCCATGTTTCCCATTACTGAATATGCAAAACTGACAGGCGTAATTTTGAACTAGGAGGTGAACTGCTAGAAGGGAGTAATAATTACTGCACGTACTTGACGGGACTGATGGGAGATGCGCTGGTCCCCTGAAAGAAGAGTTTGCGACGGAGAGATGACGTGCTGAGATCCTGGGTCCCCTCATCACCCTGGTAAGTGTAGTGCTCAGCTGTGAACAATCGACGGAGACAATATATCATAAGGAAACTGCACCAAACCAGTTAGAACGGAATCGTGTTCGTAATACAACCCAATATAAAGGTCTATCCTCAATATGACTTTTTCACTCATAACATTATTGACTTAGTTTGTGGAAAATTAAACCTATCTATTATCCGCTATAATATACTAGCTCATTGGTGGAAATGTGTTATTTAGTTTTAACGACATCATTGGACAAACTTCATGCAAACCTTCCAGTAGCATCCGTGTTACCAAGGTTTCACCATAAATAACAAATGTCAATTTACAATCAGGAAGTAAATCTGTGGCGTGGACCTTATATTTACATTGCCACTATCTCTGACCTTTTCCTACTTGACAGCAGCTTTTGGTTGTCAGTTATCCTGTTATGTGTTATTCTATCTGTGCTCAAAAGCTTCAAATGGTTAGAATTTTCAATACAGCACGCTATTCATTACGAACATTACGTACCTGTCGACATTGCACAGCGCAGCTAAATTTTAGTTCTTGGCAAATTGTAGAGAACGTCTAAATTTGTGAAAACAGGCTACGTGGATGAAAACAAAAATAGATTCAGAGATTACATGAAGGCAAACATGCCTGGTCACATACGAGAGCCCATCTCCCTGAACTGATCTTTTATGTGACATAAAAGCCCTGAAGGCATCTCCCCGAACTCATAACCTTGGCGATATTATCGCCTTGAAGGCATTAACATACCCAAGACGTGGAAAATGTCAAACTCTGTAGGCAGTGTGAGTGTTGTCTGACAAGAAACTGAAACGTAACGGAAATAAGTAAAATCTGACAGAAAACAGAGAGGAAGGTGCCAAAGCAATGTGTAAATGTAGCAAACACAGCCAATAAACACACTTTGATTAATATACTTCAAATAGTCAGACTGATAGACAAACAGATAGATATATTTTATTTTGACCCATGCATGACTTAATATGAATATGGGAGTATGTAAAGGCAAGAATATAACATAAGAAATGTTATATTTCCATAATTAAATGAGGCTCTGCTAAAATAGCCATTTTCATAGGTGTCACCCAAGTATAGTTATAGTCGTAACAAATACGTTTTTCTCAACTCTGAGTGTACCTTCATAATTGGTCCATTTGCAATATTCAGAATATCTTTTGGAAATATAATGTATTTCCATGGTTCTTACCTATGGGAAATATAGCAACAGATTCACCTTGCAAATGAACACATGGTTTGTTTACGCACATGATATAGGCCATGTTTTATGATCACTACGGCTTATGATAGAGGAATATTTACTCTCTCGGGTGGGTGACTTGTTCGGCACTTGGACTGGTGGGTATTCCCAGTCATCATCTGACTCCGCACCTGCAACAAGAGGACACAAAACAGTAGCTGGGGATGGTACAAAATGTAAAGTTTCCCTTCATCCCTTGAATGGTGGGTGCCATACAATTTGACCTGTACCACCCTCTTGACGAAACTTCTCCATCTATCTCCTATACTGCAATTTTCTCCCCCTCTCGGCTGTTCATCCCTGCCCTTTCAATGCAGTCTCGCCATCTCAATTTGGGTTTTCTTGTTCTCCTTCTAAAAGTAAATACGTAAGTTCTTATATAGCGCAGTGTCCAGTCCTCAGAACTGCTCAAAGCGCTTTACACTTTACTCCCTGGCAGACCTGTTCAATCAAACATAATCTCGACTTCTCTGGGAAGCATTCAGCCATGCAGCAATTAATGCATGAAGGCTATCCGTATATGCAAATATCCACCACTGTCTATAGCCAGGTACTTATACAGCCGAGTGAACTGAAGCAATATAGAATAAATGAACTTGCCCAAGGATTCGAACCCAGGTTCTCTCAGTCGAGAGTCTGGAACTCTTACCACTGTGCTACTGCGCTCCACTTCTGCTCTGTTCTGTTTTCCATGCTCTGTTATCTGTCCATACTACTTTCACTTTCAAGTGTCTCTTGTCTTCATTCTGAATTTCTGATCCCTTCTCTAAATCCCCCACCTACCTTCTGTCTTCTCATATCACTTTATGTAATCTTTCGTAGTCTTCAGACACCACCGTTCTCAGCTGCCTGCAGCAATTTTTCATAAACTTGGACAATGTCAAATATTAAATCTCAGTGGCTGTTTCATCTTTCATGCCTTTCTGCTCTAGAGCAAACTATTCTGTCGTGATCCACATGGACACAATTAGAAAACTATACATTTCCCAAATATTTACCAGATAAATGCTTCCTGAATTTGATGTCCCAATCCATAACTGTCACCCACCTGGTGTTCGGGGTAGTTTGAATGGTTTCTTCTTGGCGCTGTCCATCCAGGGGGAGGGGAGGACAACGTGTTTTGAGAAGAATGTGTCAATAGCTTTCTGTGCTTCTCCTTCTGTTCGACTGTCTTCTCTGGGAATACAGACAAAACTCTAATTAAGTCTCAGTTGCTAGCTAGCTTTGCGTACTACAAAATTGTCATCATATATTGAACGAAGCAGGTAATATGAACTGAACCGAATGGACTGAAAACACATTTTAATCAAAAATAAATTAAGTGTATATTTATTGCATACAATAAATAAAATGTCAAATCACCTAAATCAGTGATAAATATGAAACTGCAAGAGTTTGAACAATACGTTGAATAATAACATTAATCATGTACAGCATCAAATAAATACAGAACAAACCAGCTGTGATACATATCTGGATATACATACAAGCTATAACGATTTTGAAACTTACGTACAGGTCACGCCACCCAGGCTCTTGCAGAGATTGTTTGATACTGTTTGTTACCATACTAAAACAAGACTACGGCCCCACAACACGGACCAACACATGAAACTATCTCAAGACATAGACCAGGAACAATTCTGAACAACAAAAATAAAAAACAGCAATAAAGGCATTTTCAATAAACAGAGTTGTATAGATAAACAACAAGTCTTCTTGCCACACAAGCTGAGTCTGTTGTCAGAGGGGACCAGCACTCACTTTGCACACAGCAAGGCTTGTTGAAGTGGCATCTCCTCGATATCAGCCGGCTTCAAGATGGCAATCTGGTCAATTGTCCACCGAAATGTCTTTGGCGTCTTATAAAAACAAAACACACTCAACTCCGAATATAGTGTTATTTTGTTATTCTATTTTAAATATGGCTGCTGTTATTGCAGTGTTTGATTATCAAACAGTGAAAATACTTCAAGATTTTGCTAGATTATAGCTGTTGAGTGGAATGGCAAACTAACAATCCATAATAGTTTTAAGAAACAAATTTTGAGAAAAAAAATTTCTCAAGCAATTCAACCATAATAATTGTTTTTAACGATACACCACTAATGATTTTTCAAATCAAATAAACTGATGACAAGACTGGTTTTTACATACATTCTGAGGTTATTAGCTCAATCATTGACATACTTAATCAGACGTTTTTCTAAAGAAATGCTTGATCACCGGAATAAATAATTCTACTGTATGTATAAATAATAAAACTGCACCTTTTCAGCACTGCCGGGAGTGGAGCCTTGAGCAAAGACACTAGGACTACACAGTGGGCCCTGGAGGCGTTCCAACAACGCACTTTCAAACGGGTTGTAGATGGCGCCACCATTACTCGACACACTGTCGCCACCTGGAGTCTGGTGAGAACAGTAATCACGAAACAGTGACAGAAATTACCAAATGAATCATATTTATAGCAAGATGCGTTCCACCGTTCCTGATATGTATGATCTGGTATGTTCAGAAACCGACTTGGGTTGAAAGTACTGAATATCTGTGTACCACAATACATAATTATATTATAGTATTTTACAAGTATATGTGAGTATTTTTTTAAAACGATGCTATACATAATATAATTATCAAATTATTAACAAAGTTCCATTACTTGAATTACTGGGTGTTGTATCGTGTTGCTGTGCTCAGTGAATCAGGGACACGACTGTCATTAACTAAAACCATACAGAGGGACATTTTTTGCAGCAAATTAAGCATAAATCTAACATAAGATCCGCGGTATGTATCTAAACCCAACTCTACAGGATGCATGCTAGTGAAGGTATCGCCAGCGAAATGCAAACACTGCAAAGTTGAGATAAAATATGTTATAATACAATAATATATATATGTACCCATACTTGTATTTATACTCATGGGAATGTACTTGTGCTAGCAGCAATGTACTCGTGCTTGTACTCAGCTTTCAGCAATGTGTTACTGTTGCAAAAATAAATTCGATTTGCTTGCATTTACGAAAATATACTGAAAATGTACTCAGAACCAAGTCTGATCTAAAACATGATCCACAAAAGTGCTTACACAGTGCCTACTACACACCTTGCAGGTATCATCCCGAGGCAACGACCTCTGCGTTCTCTGATGTCTGCCCCCACTGCTGGTCGGAGTCTTTAGATGCTGCCAGTGTAGGAGATGTGAAGGGTTCGCACTGGGCGTTTTGAACTGCTGGTGGTTGTACAACTCTCCTCCTGGCGTGTCCTTCACTGGCGTCTGCTGCATGGGTATCATGCCGTCAGGACACATATTCAAGTTCAGTGCCATGTTGTCAACTTCTTCCCTCGCCATGCCAGTATGGTCAGCCCCAATGGGTGCACTCTGGTTGGCATGGCACGACTCCAGCATTTCATACTGGAAAGAAAGCAATGTTCATAGTTTTAAATTTCTTTACTAGCATACTAGTTGTTTCATGAGCTACATCTTATTCTGCATTGGCATATTTGGGGGGCATTGATCCGCCATGGCTTCATAATTTGTTTACATCCCTCCATGTATATCATTGTTAAGAATTGTTGTGTATTGATAGAAGATTCCCTTCCCTGTTTCAGTCACTTTCTCTCTCTTTCTCTCTGTTGCTCATTCGCTCTCTCTATTTCTCTCTGTCACTCTCTTTGTCTGGCACTCTCTACGTCACTCCCTCTGTCACTCTGTCTGTCGCTCTCTCTGTCGCTCTCTGTCTGTCATTCTCTATTTCACTCTCTCTGTCTGTCACTCTCTCTGTCTGTCACTCTGTCTGTCATTCTCTCTCTCACACACACACAGTCATACCTTTTCTACATATGTACACATACATAATCAGATATTTTTATTGTTGTTTTTTCTCTTTCTCTGGAAGAATTTGATTACGATGATGTATTGATTCAGCTAAATTTCTAGCACAAAAAGGTGGCTCCTCGACAGCGACTACCACTGTCTTAGAGGAGTCTCCTGACCCTATTTTTTGTTATTTACCATACATTATACCATGTTTACCATGAAATTATATACTTGTTTTTTTTACATGGATGTATTATATGTATCATCTGAAATGTCTGGGTAAAATAAAACAAATTCTTCTTCTTCTTCTCTGTGGCTCTCACTCTGTCTCTCTCTCTCTGTCATTCTCTGTCACTCTCTCTGTCGTTCTCTCTGTCTGTCGCTTTCTTTGTCTGTCGCTTTCTCTCTCTCTTTCAGTCATTCTCTTTCAGTCATTCTCTCTCTCTCTCTCTCTCTCTC
>OZ023212.1:40975913-41106747 GCA_963995525.1 Escarpia spicata | reverse complement strand
CACCATCTCTTGCTCACTCTGTCACTGATATGATGAAATCCACCCATTTCTTGCTCACTCTGTCACTGATATGATGATATCCATCCATCTCTTGCTCACTCTGTCACTGATATGATGATATCCCCAAATTCTGTTCTCAATTCAGTCTCCATCAATATGAGAATACTGCACTCTTCCTTTCCTCCTTCACCCAGTCTTCAAATGCATGGCTAATGTTACAGCACATTTCATTTGTTATGTAAACAGATATAGCATTATAGGCCACAGCACTAACAGCAGCCATACAGTAGCCTAATAGGCTGTAGTCGTAGACATATCCTAGCCCTAGCTCATGCCCGGCCCCTGGCACTTTCTAGTCACTTTACAATCATATTAAAATTGTTAAGTAAATGTTAGCCCAAGCCACCAAAACTTAACAATTGTTTAATTTCAAACTTTATGAGGAGCTGCTGAACATAGGTTTTGCAACTAGACCAGGCTATGCGCTGCTTTCCTGCCGTCTGTTGTGTTGGTAAGTGTTGCTGGGCCTGGGCCTGGGCCAGTGGCAGTGGGGTGGGCTTGGCAAAGCTTGGTGAAAAAGTTACAGAGTAGCTAATTACAACATAAACTCATAAAAAGGTTTACTTGTCCGCCAGCTGTCAAGACCAGTTAAAGGACACAACGAATAGTTTCGTTACAAACCATACATGAAATTTTGTTTACCACATAAAGTTCTGTCTCTGTCAAGACTTGCTTTCGAATATCCTCCCAGATTCAAAGCTGACCAATAAGAAACCAGCTAAACATAAAATATATTGACGAAATTGTTTAATAGTCCCAGTTTAAATATCTTATTACCACATTTAGTATTATATTTTAATATTTGCTCCCATGAGCAGGTACTCTCACATGTAATGACTCATTATTATTATTTTATGAATTAGAAATGTTATAATAAGGAACGCAGTTAATCATGGCAGGTAGCAACAAGACAAAAGTTAACTCGGCACGAGAGACGTTAGGAAGTGCGTTAACTTCTGCATTTTTCGATATCTCGAAACGATATTCTTATGTATTATTTGTAACCTACCTAATAGTTTGGCTGAAATATTCGAGGATGCTTGCCAGTCAGGTGTTTTAACATTCACCCGAACTACTGGGCGATAATACAACATTCTTGTCGGTTCTTCTCGTGTTACACGTTTGTCAACGTTTAGCTGTCACAAAATGACACACCATCACGGTTCACTGGTTTATATCTATGCATCTGTGTCATTCATGACTAAGACAGTGCTTAAGGAAAGTTAAGTTACTACTTTACTGAATCATAGTTAATGGCAATCGACTTTTTAAAACTTCCAGTGCTCTATAGACTATACAACTTCAATTAACCCAGAAATCAATACACCTTTTTAATATTTCAACTATTTTAAGAGCGAACACGCCGCCCCCCAAAGCGCATAAACTTTGTTGGACTTTTAACGCCCGGAAAGGGCCCAGTCCAGTATTTGGAAGAAGAAGACTTATATAATGTGGACTCCTGCCCTGACTCTGTCTGTCTGACTGACACTGACAGTGACAATCATTGCAGTAATGTCAAACAAAATAGAACTGACCCTATTTGAAAGCAACACCATATTCAGTATCATATGAAACATTCTTAACCATGTCTAAAGATGTAACTATTGCTTCAACTAATGCTGAAAAGCCCTATTCACTATTGCCTTATCTAATTTTTATGTCACTTAAGTTTTGAGGCGACCATGTTGGGACATTTCATATTAACTTATTAAGAACATGTATATTGTGGCTTTGTGGGGTATCCCTGTTTGCGTGCATATGTGTGACTGTGTGTGCATGGTGATGTTTGTGACTTTGTGTGTTGAAATTCTATTTTATGACCACCTTCATTTGTTTGAAGATATTGGGGGGGTCATTTTTACTAACTTGCAACAGGAAAGAGAAGAGATGTAGTAGTGCAATTTAGTGGGGGGGTAAGGGGATGTAGAACGGGAGGGAAGGGGGTGGGAGCGGTGTTTATAGAATTCAGAGGTGGCGGTGGAGCCTCAAATCCAGGGTGGTCGCAGATTCCATTTCTTGGGGTAGGCTATTCCACTTGGCTATTGTGCGTAGGAAAAACAACATCTTCCTGTACTGTGTGGTGTGTATGGTGGTGGGGAAGTTTATACCTGATGTCATGGGTTTTCCTAGTGTTTGTTTTACGTGGACTAGATAGCATGGGCAATTACAGTAAGTTAATTGTGATGGTTCCTGCGTTGTATTTGTATAGCATACTGAGGCGTGCTTTCTTTCTATGGACTTGGAGGGTTGGCCAGTTTAATGTGTCTAGCATGGAGTCTATGGAGGAAGTGTGATGGTGTCTATTGGTGACTCAACACGCTGCCCAACTGGATTTTCTCGAGGGCAAACATCCAGTGATTGTTGAACAGAAAGTAAATACCAGGAATACCTTAAGTACGATAGTTTCTAGCTGATTGATCCTTCCAGTCTGCTGTGTGTGGATGTTACAAGACTTGGTGTTGTTGCAGCTCTGCTGGAGATATCGAAACTGTTGAACACAGGTCTGGACGCGGAGTCGCTGGCGATCTGTGTGCGGCTGTGTGAGAGCGGAGTCAATCCTGAGGCACTGGCGAATGTCATCAGAGAACTACGGCGCGAGACGGCAGCTCTCAAGGTGACGTTTTCTTATTAAAGATTCTTTGGATTACGGCCCATAAATGTTAATAGTTCGATGTTAGTTCATTTTAATCAGAAATCAAAATCTTACTATGGAATTTTTAGTGCTGAGAGGAATTATATTGCTGAGGTTGTGTGGGTGTGTATGTCAGTGCGTGCGTGTGTGTGTGTGTGTAAATTGTTCACCAAGACTGAGTTGTATCCAGTATGTGCGCATGCATGCTTGCACACATTCGTGTATTAAATAATGAACAACAAACAAAATGTTCCTACAAACAGCTGTGTGTGTGTGTGAATTTTTAAAACCCTGTCATTACTGCTTAGGTACTATAAATTCTAACAAAATAGTAATTTTTAATACTCGCAGGGAAACCTAAATATTGGTGAAGCCATCTGATGGAGGACAAGTGAAAAAATATATTTAAATTAACTATTTTGTAGCTCTTTCAATGGATTGACTTTTCTGGATCCTTGGACTAGGGCTTGAATATAATATTAATATTGACAATAATCATTACCACTCAAGAATAGATATTTATTGTGTTGAAATATTATGAAAGAATGCCAAAACATTTTGCGTGAACGTAAGGTACATCCCATGTGAAATAATTTAGAATTAGAAGCTTGATTTATGTGGTAATAGTTTCCAGCAACAAAGATACATGTATTCTGTTCGCTTTAATTTGGCATTGCGTGAATTTAATAATTTTTTTAATTCTCTTCAGGCGGCAGAGGCTGAATCTGACAAGAAATGACATGACATCATCGTCAAAGGAATTCGACAGTTATAATATATTAGTGAACGCATTCACCCATTGGACTTCTGTGTGTGATAAATACTGCAACATGATCGCCATTTTCCTTCTGCTGCGAAATTGAAGTGTATTATCACGAATGGGGAAGTGATGCAAATGACACTTGACCCATCTTTGACATATTCACATGAACTGACGATGATGTTGTTATGATGGATCCACCTTAAGATATATGCAATTCAAAATTTTGATTGATATGGACACTGGTGATCCGAGGATACAAAGGTGGGGTGACAGGACGAATGATGACCATGATCTAGGTATCCTATATCAGTGATTCCCTTGCTTTCATAGAAACCCTCTTAGTGCTCATAGGCCTAGGATCATTACTTCCGTCTCATTATTCTCTAATCCACAATGTCGGGGTAGCCAACACTGCAGTTTTGCGTAGACTGCATTCTGAAAGTCATGTATGTGCCGTGCATGTGTTTTCTGACAATCTTACACATAAAATTAATATATAACAAATCTGAAAATCCTACTTGTCGACATGAAGGCAACACACCCAATTAGTTCCAAACCACTCTTAAGCCACTGTACTGTTTTTGTCCAAATACATTTAATGGAACAACAGCTTGAGCAATCTCACATTAAGAATGCGTCAGTTGTGTAGAGCAGTTTGTGCATGTATCTATTCTACATAGTTTATGCAAGGTTCATCTGTACATAAAAAAAAATTTATGAGTAATGCGTGTTACACAAGTGTTGTTTGTTTTATAAACTAAAATGGTTTAGAAAGATGCTCAACTCTATTCTGGTGACCAATGGCCAGCAGCTTTCATGCAACTGAATCCAGACACAAACCTCAGGATGAATCACATGTTTTATATTACTGGTTGTATGTAACAGTAAAATGTTTCACTTATATAAGAACTAATATTTACGTTTTCACAACGCCAGTTGTCAAAATCACTTGAATATTATGTCATGTGGTTTCCAAACCGCAGAACTGGTGCCTTAATTAATTCTATATGTTGCTGAATAATTGCTGCACATGTGCAAATGTTTAATTAAAAATAAAGGTAAGTTCTTATATAGTGCAGTATCTCAGGGCTGTTCAAAGTGCTTTACACTTTACTCCCTGGCAGACCTGTTCAATCGAACACCATATCGACTTCTCTGGGAAGCATTCAGCCACATTGCAATTAATGCGCGAAGAATATTCGTACACAAATGCGTACCATTGTCTATAGCTAGGTACTCATACAGCTGAGTGAACTGAACCAATGTAGAGTAAACTAAATTTCCGAACGTTCGACACCGCCGCACAGGATTCAAAACCGCGTTCACTGTTACTACATTACATAACTGTTGCTGATAATGTGATGATTGATCAGTTGGGAATCAACGAATAGTGAATCAGTGTCTGATTTATAGTAGCCCTTTGGTCAACAAACAAGTTACCACTGGGTATATTAGAAAGAAATTGTTATGAAATCACCAGACGTCGTTCAACTTAACGGGAAAGTACATAACTATGCAATACATAACCAGACATACTTTGTGTTCTTAATGTTTTTACTAGTGCTGCCTTTTTGCAAGTTTTAATGAGTACTTTGAACTGTGTTGTACATATCAATGTTTTACGCCATCCCCCATGCAGTTTCCTATAGCCAGTGGCTAGAAAATGGTGTAATATGTGTAACTATTACAATCATTACTAGTTTGTTTATTAGTAATTATGTTTGTGCCATTGTAGATGGTGGTGGAATTTGTTTTTGGGACACAATGCTTGAACAAACATTACATTTTTGTAGTGTGTTATACAGCTTTCTGTCGGTACTAGTCGCACGTGACGTTACTTGGCATGTTTAATCGAAGCGTTGTTAATGGCTTAATGTATGCGTAGAAACCTATTCCACTTGACAGTCGTGTCTTAATTGAGATTGTCGGTGTCCTTTTATCTCATTCTGACGTCGTATCGCAGTCGGCGAAAGCACAACTTTGCTATAACCGATTACTATACGAGTACATGTGTCACTCTAGAAGTTGACCGAAACCAGTGTTTATATGTTTAGTCATGTATACCAATTGCAAACAGTGTCATGTACTTACGCGGTTACACCGGTTGACAGCAAGTCAGGGCATCGACTTACGAGCGAACAATAGCAGTTTATCATTGTATTCTGTTTGTCCCGTCCGACGCATAAGATGTTAATTTGGGGTGTTTTGTTTACTTTAGTATTTGCCAACATTTTGTGATACGTTGCTATATAGTTGTGTGTTCCAATAGTTGAAACATGAAGCATCGTGAAAGTTGACGATCAAAGTGCACCAAAGTAAATCGGAGTCAATTCAAAACTACATTGCAACATCTGATTGGGATTAACGAGTTATTTTGCGGTTTCGTTTGTTAAATTCATCAGTTGTACGAGATTATCTTTCACGATAGGTTCTCTGGTGATTGTAGACAGTGGCGGTAACATCCCGACATGATTGGCCCAAATTTTTATGAAGGCTATTACACGATACTGTGGTATTAACATGCCAACTATGAGACATGTACGAGGATACCTTGTCTAAGTGGGACAGGATTCTAGACGCCTTTCAAACCAATATTGGAGTGGTGATGTCACTGTTATTACTACATTACATAACTGTTGCTGAAAAGGGGAAAGAACTGTAATAAAAGCAGATCACTCCAAGTATAATAATGGCATCATTAGTGAAAAAATATTTGTTACAGTAAATATAAACTTAAAATCCAAATTAAAATAATAATGTTAAACTCCTGGAAATAATAATGTGACAGGAAACTAATGTATGCAGATTGTAAGGCAGTTGCCTTACAATTCACTGGTAGTCGTTCACGTTTTCAGAAATAAGTGGCATCACAGTGAAAACTAATTGTGTACAAAATCTACGATTTTATTGCAATACCAACAATGTATATCTACATGTGAACTGGCAAATTAACAGCTGCTGTATACAATCTTCATGTTGCCCAGACAAGTGATTTACATAAGTTTTTCATAAGTTTTAGACAAGCACAGCTACTATGATTCCTCGCACCAAAGCAAAGCTACATAACATTATCACCACTGCGATGGCTAACCCACGGACGTATCCTACATTTTCTACGAAGAGTCGACATCAAACAAACCAGTTTGACACTTCCAAATCATCTGGATTCTGTAAGCACAATAAGCAGTATGTTGTGTCTGTGAAACTGGGCCATGGTGCACATTTAAATGTGTCTGAAATACCAGAAAAGTGATCAGAGCATAAGCTCATCGTGTGAAGGATTGATAAATCCTCATAGTCGGACATTTAAAACGTTCAAAGAGCCCTCATGTGCAACTGTTAAAATGAAAGCAAAATTATTAAAATTTGCAACACACTAACTGTTGCCAGCTAAAATTATGAGCATATAATGTACATGCTTAAAACCATTTAAAACCGTATTTGCAGTAATGATTACATAAAATATATTAAACATTCATAAAATGGAAGTTATACTAAGAATTGTGCTTAATGCTGACATTATAAACAAGTGTGTATTCAGTCGGACAATACTAGAAATGCACTAGTGATTATTTTGTCCATCACACAAATCAAAGTTTTATGGTTACAAGATGTGCAAGTATTTGTTATCAGTTACCACATTCTTCATATCACAATCCTTAAAGATAGTCTCTGTACAACCTATTATTAGCATTAAAGTTTGTAAATATAGTTTTCAAATTCCTTAAATTTTTTACAGGTAAAGTTACTTGATCAATGTAATATCATATCTTAGTAACCATGTTAAAAGGCAAGATACTTCCATAGTGGCACAAGTGAATATGCTCGAAAATAAATGCATGTCCACGTTATTTAGCACAAGAGTATCTAGTTTTAACCAAATTAATTTGCATAACGCAAATACTTTTTTTTACAAAATGCATCATCCAACCTCAAATCCTGGTATCTTGCTGCAAATCAAACATTGCGACTTGATAAACCGACAAAATAAAATGCTAACCGATATTACCGATTTCTTCACTTTGCCATGTAATAATGTGCGCTGGGCAAAGCACATGCTAAGTGCTGGTCATATATCCAAAATTACAGACACTTGACTGTCAGAAGTTGTAATGAAGATCTTCAGAAATTGTGCAGTTTAATTGTCGGCAGAGGGCAGCACAAAGAGGTCACCAGTGCACGTGACCTCTCCGGCGGCGTTCTTAGCGGTGCATTCATAACACGAGTCGTCCTGTTCGCGACACCGACGGATCATCAGAGTGTGCATGCCATCTTTGCTACTGTCGGTGACGCATCGCCTCGTTCCGCCGACCTTGACCCCTTCGCGGTACCATGTGACCACAGGTGGGGGCGTCCCGATGGTTTTGACCTTGAACATTGCTCGCTCACCAACTTGAACCTCACAGTCGGTCATCGTCTGCACGAACCTCGGTGGCTCCATCTGGACATCGGCTGGGCTTTCCTCGACGATGGTTCCACTGTCAGCGCTCTCAATTCGTCGGGACGATTTACGCTCGGTTGCTCCAACTCCACCCAGCTCCGAATCTGGGAGCTGAGTTCGCAGTGAGCGAAGCGCGGAGTGGAATTGGCGCTCCGATACCCCGGAACTGCAGCTGATCCCTGAATCGCTGTTTAACGAGTCCTGCCGACTGTGGTCACCAGAGGTCGCTGCTTGTGCGCTGTCAGGCGACTGTCGTCCGAGGTTGTTGAGGGCCTTTTGAAGGCCTCCGATACGTCCCAGGGCTCGGATAGCCGTCCCAGTTTTCTGAAAGTGGACATGGTCTGTTTAGCACTGTTATCATTTAAACCAGTTATACCAATGTTTACGGTTCACTTCTCATCTTATCTGTTAGAATACAGAATACATTTTTATACCCATGTTTACAGTTCATTTGTAAACTTACCCATGTTTACGGTTCATTTCTAAACTTACTTGTTACTATATTAATCCCATCTTTACAGTTTACTATGGTTGTTTAAAAAAAATAAGATGTGTCTATTCCCCACTTTTGTAATATTACAGAAATATTAAAATTTTACAACAATAGCACATCTTAGTGAATCAATTTAAATTACTGAAACGTTCTGGTAAATATACACAGAAACAAAGTATCTGAAGTATAACCAAATGTGGAATTAGAGAGAAATATGTTTTCCTGTATCCATTTATCAAAGCATATATGCCAGAAATAAGTTGTTTAGTTTGCTAAAAATAGTTTATACAGACATCTATTGATATATGTAGAGAGAGGGAGAGGAGAGGAGAGGAGAGGAGAGGAGAGGAGAGGAGAGGAGAGGAGAGGAGAGGAGAGGAGAGGAGAGAGAGAGAGAGAGAGGCATTTATTTGACCAAAACATGTACAATAAGAAGAATACAAATATAAAAATAAATAAAGTATTTTTAACCGCAGGAGAACGTGTCATCAATTTAACAACATACATTGGTCAGGGGGACCGTCACTAAGACCAGACTGGTCGCTATTCCTTGCAAAAAGTGTTATTCATATTAAGTTAGTAACAGGAACAAAAAATATAATATAAGTACATAATAAACGTGTATACCTACGCACACGCATACCCATAATATACATGCACATACACGTACAGACATATCACATGTTCATGCCAGAATACATTTTTTATATTTATGAAAACATCAAGTTGTTTTGGTAATTACTGTACATCACCGCATTACCGTCCATACCCGCATTATCGCCCACCCCCTATTTCCCTGAAAATTTGCATTAACCGCCAACCTGCTCACATTACCACCCACCCACCCACCCCATCACAGTCACATACATAACACATCTGTTATAAAAATGTAAATGATAAACATGCAGAAATACATCAATATGGGCAGAAAGTTTTTGAATATTCTTCACTCTTAACGTGGTCTGCTCTGATGTTTCTGCCTTGATTCAGCGCTGACCAGCACTTCAGCCAGCAGGCATTGCATTTTAAATAACTTTATCCAGTTTTTCTACTTTTTATATGACATAACTTTTTCCATGTAATATATATTGTAATAAAACGTGCAGATAGGCCACAGAATTGCCAGAAAGTTATTGAATATTCTTCAGACTTCACGTCGTCTGTCGCTGGTTGGCGTTTCAGCCAGCAGGTATTTATTCTGATTGAATTGCTCTCAAACTCGCCACTGTCAAGTTTTTTTAATAAAAAGTAACATTATTCACGTAAAATACACAAAGTAATAATAACCATTCCTCCGATTGTAAAAATTAAAAAAACTACATTGGAAAAATAATTGACTGTAGCGCTGGTAACCAACAAAAGTGGTATCCATACTTTTCATAAACTACATCTACTATGCCTGGTTGATTTAGTGTTCAAATGGGGACGCATAGACAGTTTGATTTCAATGAGAAATATAAGAAATGTTTCTCGATGTCAGCGTTATGCCATAATCACATAAACCTCTTTAGCAAAGGAGATGAAGGATTGTGTGACAGTTCGTAGCCACGAGGAAAGGTGAAAATAAAATGACCAGCGCCCGGATATCCAACTTCTAGAACATTGCAAACGTAGTGGCAATGCCTGCTGTATTAATTCATATTCGCTTGAGGGTGCAGTCAGAGCCTGACCTGGTTTCACGAAGCTTGCGAACAAAGGTCAAACCCGCCAAAGGAACTTGAAATGTGGACGTTTAACGAAGACGACATTAACTCTCACAGCGAACATTACAAACTCCTGATGTACAAACTACGACAGAATTGAGAACCTTTGTATGACATTTCATACAATAAGAACGTTACATGAAACTGGCCCTGGACCGCGATGTTGGAAAAGGTTTCACAAAGCGGGAACCAATCAATTCATGAAACTTGTGTAGTGACAACACAATCTCCAAGCTGAAGTGCACTCTGTATAACTCAAACCTCCAGGGTCCCATGGTAACCCTTCTAGTTACCAGAAGTTTCACTTATCAGGCTTACATTTTAGTGCCTTATAGACGGGGACTGAGGAAAAGATCGACTTAACTAAGCGAAAATCAGCTTATGTGAGTTTGAGTCATCGGGAGTGCATTGAATACAAATATCCGCAAAGCTATTCATATGTTGCAAGATTGTTTAGAGTTACATCATTTTCATTAGACGTCCATCAATGACAATGTGTCCTTTTAATTATCGCTTGATATAGTTCAAATGCTTTGTGGAACCTGATTTGTAGTTGTTATCTCATACACCCGCTCAATAACATATGTATTATGTTTGGATCATTTTTGCGTGGGTGGGGGGCAATAATGCGGATCTACGTTAGCACCCATGTCTGCATAACCGCCCTCTCCCCACTTTTAGAATACATCAAGCTAATCGCCCATGGGCGATAATGCGGTCAAATACAGTATGTCTTATAATTTTTTTGGTTAATGTTCAGTATGGAAACAAGATAATAGATGCTAATAAAATTGCTATATACTGAAATAAAAAGGGTGTAAATGAGCTAGAGAAAAACATAGTAATTATCATAATATAATGATGGAGATAATGAAAAACAAGAAACAAGTAGATGTTTCTACGGTATGTCAAGTGGAAGAGGGCAACTGGAAGAAAGGCGAACCCAGCAGAGCCTGGAAACACCGCCTCTAAACGACGATAATGATGATGTCCAGGAAGTAGGCAGGAACTACATCTTATGAAATATATCTTCCACCAATCAAATGTGGAAGATATCACTATGTTTTCCAAGAAAACTGCAAAACACTAAATATGCTGCAACACCGAATGTTCAAATGTGCATCTTGTTGACACAATAATAAATTCAAATTTTGTTGAGAAGCTAACAATTATATCATACAAAATATAGTGACCTGGTGATAACATGTGACACTGTAATGACAGTGTAAGCAAACTGTCAACATACTTGACACCCTGACAAATGCAAAATGGCTAAAGCCACTGGGCCAACTGTAATTTTTGAGAACGGTACCATTTTAAATAGACTAATACAATGGAAACATACATTATTTGCGTTAATTGACACACAGACAAAAGTAAAATATGCAAAAATAAAATGTGATATTGGGGTTGCCATATTGACATGAATTAAATTTGTTTTGATATAGTGGCTAAAATTACATTTTTTATTAACATACAAATACCAAATAAGTCAACACATTGATGAGAGAAAAATGCAAACAAAAATTACACAATGACAACTGCAAAATATGTTAAAGTAAAATGTTAAATGTCAACACAAAATATGAGACACATTGCTACAACCCACACACCAGTTAATGACTCTACCAAGAAACTATGACACATTACCAACCCAGGGTAAATCTCACTCGAGTAAAGTATCTCAGTAAGTTAGTATGTCAAAACATCTTGTAATCCTCTACACCTAAAAGGATAAGTTAGTCAAAAGCAAACATGGCTAACTAGAAAAATATTAAAGACACACTAAAAAATAAACGTTACCAAGGGCATATTTTTTGCTGGGCAACAGAACTCATATTTGAGAAATATGAACACTGACTACAGAATATTATTATAATTATTAGTAAAAAATAGATTTTTATTCCAAATATTTCAACTGTATCGCACAGCTATCACCCGTGGACTGGGTTGCTTCACTATTGACCATCATGTGACACAACCAGGCCGATCTGCTGACAGATGCTCTGTGAAGCAGTCTAAATATTTAGAATAGAAACCAAGTTTCGTGTAATATGTCTATTAACGACACAATACAGAGACGCTACAATATCCATAAATTCAAGTATTAGCATATTACCAGCAAAAAACATCACCATAATTCTACTTACTATACAGCTGGGTCCAATTATGTAATTTAATAAGTGTAATTTATTTCAGCTAATTATAAGTGCATTTGTAATTGAAATTATTTATATCAAAAGTGCTGTCTTGCACATTTACATCATATGCAAAATTTCAAAATTCTACAGCATACATGTTATATATGCAACCAGTACTGAATAACCTTGAGATCAAACAGATGATGTTTATGTAATTGAAATTGTGTACCTCGGTAATTGATCTACTAATTTTAGAATTGTCAATTATAATTATATAATTTCAATAACATGTATTATGTTGAATAAATTGTTTATTCAAAAAGTTTATTCAATGTATGAATTTATTTGTTTGCTAAATACTGTTTGATTTAAAGTTCTATTTTTTTTATTTTTTTATTTCAATAACAAGTACTACCCCAAATACCTTGCATGTAACAAAATTCTGGTTTCTTTCTTTGATATTGTTGACATTTTATCTCAAGAAACTGATTTTTGAATTTTTTTAACTGTTTTGCAGTCATCATCAGCGGAAAGGTTTGTGTCACATGACGCTGGTCATGTGACATGTCTATAGTGAGGAAAGCCATTCTGCTAATGAAGACTGCGCAATGCAGTCGAGATATTCAAAAATAAAAAACTAGATTCTTAAGAGGTAATGTCAAACAATATTAATAAATTATTTTGTGTAATTGGACCCAGCGCTACATGAGAATCCAAAATAAAGGAAATCCTATGTTACTGCCGAATCTGGTATAAACCACTGGAGAATCGTGTTAAGACCTGGAAGTATGAAGCCCCTGTGCGTTGCGCACTGCCCGCTACTATATACAGCTACACAGGTTAGATACTATGGCGAGTTAGGGGGAGAAAGCCACATTTCGGGAGAAAGCACGGGATGGATATATGTATATCATGGAGGTGGTATGCATATTGGGGAATCGCTTCATTGAGATGCAAGTCTACCATCGGAGACTGAGTGAGCGTGCGAAATAAAAAGAAATCTCTGAAGTGTAAATAGTTAATTGCTAGACCTATTTTTCTTAAGGTGAACAACAAGTAATATTACATAAAAATAATATGTCTATCTTCTACACACTACATTAGCCAACCATTGTCATAAATTGTGTTTCTTTTTCTAATAAAACTGCCATTTAAATCTAATAACTCACTGCTGTTCATTATTTTACCATAAAACTTCTATTATATTTTCCCTTTACATCGCCATCTAGTGGCTTGTTGCAGCATTATAGTTATGCACCAACTCCACTAGATGGCGAAACAAAAATAAATACAAATTTCCCCAAGTGCAAACAAAATTAAAAGCTCCATCACAGCCTAGATTCCATTTAAAATCTGAACATCGAGTTGTAAAATTTCATCGATACCTTGCAGTTGGGAAACTTGCATTTATAGAAGGTACAATCTCTTGATTTCAGTTGTGATAAATGAGTTAAGAAGCAAATAAGCGCAGGCTGTTGAAAGCAGAAGCGCTTATTGATGTATAAATACCTGCCACTTGCGTCTAGCTAGGAACTTCTTGTGTTTCGCTGTACTCAGACGCTTTGCACGCATACACGTCGTGTCTTGTGAGAGCCAGCTATGTTGCAGGCATTCCCGCACTGACATACGCTTACTGCAAACACATTGTCATTGACATTCCCATACTGACATATACTTACTGCAAACACATTGTCATTGACATTCCCATACTGACATACGCTTACTGCAAACACATTGTCATTGACATTCCCATACTAACATATACTTATTGCAAACAGATTGTTATCGACATTCCCACACCAACATGCTTGCCCCAAGCACATTGTCATTGTTTAATTTCAAAAACATTAAGATGTGCTGATGATCAGATCATGGTAAAGGTGGATCACATTGACATGAAGAAATATTAATAGTTTCAAAATCAGAAATACTGCCAAGGCTTTGAAGGAAATATTGAAGATATACAACTCTATTCATTTTTGATTTCTCTGCGAGTGATCAATATGGCATCAGACATAGTATCAACAACTTTGAATAGTGTGTGTTGTGTCGGATCCATTGTGAAAATATTGCATTACTATGTTTTTAGAAATATGTATAGATTAGAGTTATGTTAACCATTAGCCAGAAACTCTAAAATAAATCTATGTTTTAGAAATAGTAATTCTAACAAAACAGACAACCTCGCAGTAAGACAATTTTTCACTATAACTAGCAGAAAATCTCCCGGCAGCTCACCGCATGTCCTTTAGGAGGAGCCTCTCTATGCAGTTCTTCGCATCGTTCGAAATCTCATCAAAGGCGTCGTCCTCGAAGTCCCATTGAGCCATGGTGACACTGACAAGTGTCTCGCTGTCATTGTCTCCCATGAATGGTGACAGGCCTGACAGTCTGACAGGGACAGTGTCAAAAACTTGTTAAAGACGGTTGTATGAAATTTGTTTGTTTTTAAGACTTAGCTCAACATTGAGAACAATGTGCAGACCAGTGTGACATTATTTTTCTAAGCAGTATAACTGGCATTTTAATAAATGAAACAATACAGTGAAATGTATAAAAATTTACCGATTTTTACATAATTCTTTTTACACAAGAAAGCTATAATAATGACTCACTGCTGTATGAGTTTTGAAGTTAGGTATTTGCATTTCAAATTGTATTATTTAAACCGGTAGTAAATTGCTTACTATTTCTAAAATGAAAATCAACACTTTCAGCCCCACAAATGAAATTTTGTTCCCCTCAGTTTTGTGAAATTTCCCTTATGGTCTAAAGTGTGGATGCCAATCACAAATGTAACAGAACAAATCACGTCTGTTGGACAAGTTTCATAATAACTGTCTCACATAAACACAAAAAAAGAACAAATAAATATGAAATACCTCCCCAACTTACAGTATGTAGCAGATGACCCCTACACTCCACATGTCAGTCCCGAAGCCGACTTGGTCATAGTTGATGACTTCTGGTGCGACAAACTCAGGTGTCCCAAACATGATCTTGAAGCTCTCGTTGGGGTCGAACTTTCGCGCGAGTCCAAAGTCGATAATTTTGATCTCGTTGCTATTGGGCGTGATACAGAGGACGTTCTCAGGCTTCAGGTCTAGATGTAGGATTTGCTTGCTGTGCATGAAGTCGATCGCCTCACAGATCTGACGCATGAAGTACACACACTCTCGCTCCGTCAGGAAGTAGTCACTGTTGATGATTCTCTCAAACAACTCTCCACCGGCAATGCTGAAACAAACGATGAAAGATTTAGAATATATTGTAGGTGAGAACCGTAGATGGTGCACAATTGTAAGACGTGTGACAGAAAGCTGCAGAAACGAACTCTGATTAATTGTGCATGGTCAAAATGAGTTCGCAATGCAAACTACAATTTTATCAAATTAAGTCTTGGTGCACCATTATGAACCTGATGTTAGTTAACCTGAAACCAGACATAAAACTGAAAACAGACCTAAAACTAAAACTTAACAAGACTGAAATAAAACTGAAACCTGACAGTAAAACTGAAACCTGACATCAAACTGAAAACAGATCAAAACTGAAACCTAACATCAAACTGACATTTGACATAAAATTGAAACCTGACATAGAACGGAAATCTGACATCAAAATGAAAATAGATATGAAACAGAAACCTAACACAAAACTTAAACTTGGCATTAAACCGAAACCTAACATTAAACTGAAACCTAACATCAAACTGAAACCTAATATCAAACCGAAACCTATCAAACTGAAACGTAACATCAAACCAAAACCTGACATCAAACCGAAACCTAACATCAAACCGAAACCTGACATTAAACCGAAACCTAATCTCAAACCAAAACTTAACACAAACCGAAACCTAACATCAAACTCAATGAAACCTAACATCAAACCGAAACCTAACATCAAACTCAATGAAACCTAACATCAAACAGAAACCTAACATCAAACTGAAACCTAACATCAAACCATAATCTGACATCAAACTGAAACTTGTGATGATGACACAGTGATGACACAAAGTGACACACACGTGAGTTGACACAAGTTGACTCACTGTTCCATGACGAGTGTCATCTCGCGCTGAGACTCGAAGGCGTCCCACAGAAGCAGTAGTTTGGGATGGTGGAGCTGGTTCATGATTTCCACCTCCATGCGTTTCTCTTCGCGCTGACTCGGCCTCAGTTTGATTATCTTCGCAGCAAATGTCTGCCGCAGTTTCTTCTCCGTACATGTGTACACGCTGCCGAATCGACCCCTTGAAAACAAAAGAATATTTCTGTATAGACAACCACGGTAGGCATAGTTTCACTTGGAGTGATGTGTCATGTTTTGTCTATGTGTGTTCATAGACCACAGCAGAAATAAGTACTTACATTTTCTTGTGTCATCATTATATTTTAAATATATGGGTGTATTCTGCAAAACACACTTTATGTGTGTGTGTGTGTGTGTTTGTGTTAATTTTTTATTATATTTAATTGAGAAACAAAAACTAATTCTGCAATGACCAAACTACCATTTTACTTGAGATGTAAGTTTCATTGACTCATTTCCTATTGACTGTTTTCACACGAGAATACATACACAAGAGTAGAGTTTATTTACTGTTGTGTTATTAGTGAAAATAATGAATTAAGTAATGCACTTACTTTCCAATCTCTTTGCCAAGCACATAAAAGTCACTAAACTTCCTGTCGGGCTTTAACATCACAACTCTCGGCTCAAATGATTGCTCACCTGAAAGATGAAATAAAATATACTTTATTAACCATGGTAATATACAAATCTTGCCTAAGTACAAACATTGGAGAGATTCTGCACTAGTACTTGAACTTATTTATTTTAAAGATATTTAACATTAAAACAACTAAAGCAAAACACCATATGGGAAGAAACAAGGAATATGTTGGTTGTATAAAATGTCAGACTACTAATAGGTCGGTAGTAGGCCTCCGTTGGTCGGGAGTTGACCATGGATGATGCGTCCTAGTTGGTGTTGTTGCATCTAGGACAACGTCAGCTGTGGCTGATGAGACAGACGTGGGAGTGGCTGTCCCTGCCGCAGTGGTCACATCTGTAGGTTGTCTCTGGGTATCTAGAGGGTTGGCGCTCCCTTCGACAAGCTCTCCTGTCTTCAGCCAGGCTCCGCAGCTGTTCTTCGCCTGCCCTGAGCTGGCTCTGTAGAACACCTCTCCAGCTTGGGCCGTCCAACAGTCCTCCTGCTGGAAGACAGTTCGCTTTAGAGAATGTCTTTGGGGATGCGGCCATCTTCTTACATGGCCAAGCCAGCGTAACCTGCATTGTCTGAGCACCATGTACATGGTGGGGAGGTCAGCAGAAGAAAGGATCTCAGTATTGGTCACTTGGTTTCTCCAAGAGATCCCCAAGATTTGCTGCAGACATCTTAAATGGAAGGTGTCGAGCTTCTTCTTTTGTTTGGCGTATGTTACCCTGGTCTCACTGCCTAACAGGTCAGTAAATTGTAGGTATTCTGTTGCAATACCATTGAGGATTTTGGCATGATTGCTGTGAATGTGATATGTTTATTGTACTGAAGGTTACATTTAATGTTTGTTAGATAAGAACAAATAAATGTTATTCAAAGCGAATTGTTGCATTATTTTACAAACAATGCTCTTCTGATCATACAATGTCAAGTTAGGCTGACCAAAAACCTGCTAAAACTGCAGAAACACATACTTTGCCAATGATGGCAGCACCGTTATGATATGCCTTAGTTTCCGTGCAATAAGTTTAGTATTGGGTAAGGGTGTCCACAACCTGGTAGTTCATTTAGATTTTAGTAGAGACAAAGCCAGTGTAAAATATGCCATGGCTGGATAGTTAAGTAATTGCTGAAAATAAATACATATACATTGATACAATCACGCACGAGTAAGCACCAGTCACACACATACTGGTACAGTCACACATGAGTAGGCATCAGTCATACATACATTGGTACAGTCACGCATGAGCAGGCACCAGTCCCACATACATTGGTACTGTCACGCATGAGTAGGCACCAGTCACACATACATTGGTACAGTCACACATGAGTAGGCACCAGTCACACATACACTGGTACAGTCACGCATGAGTAGGCACCAGTCACACATACATTGGTACTGTCACGCATGAGCAGGCACCAGTCCCACATACATTGGTACTGTCACGCATGAGCAGGCACCAGTCCCACATACATTGGTACTGTCACGCATGAGTAGGCACCAGTCACACGTACATTGGTACAGTCACACATGAGTTGGCACCAACCAGTCAAGCATAGATAGGTACAGTCACGCATGAGTGACACATGCATTGGTACAGTCACGCATGAGTAGGCACCAGTCACACGTGCATTGGTACAGTCACGCATTAGTAGGCACCAGTCACACATACATTGGTACAGTCACGCATGAGTAGGCACCAGTTACACATACACTGGTACAGTCACACATGAGTAGGCACCAGTCACACATACATTGGTACAGTCACACATGAGTAGGCACCAGTCACACATACATTGGTACAGTCACACATGAGTAGGCACTAGTCACACATACATTGGTACAGTCACACATGAGTAGGCACCAGTTACACATACACTGGTACAGTCATGCATGACTTGGCACCAGTCACCCATCCGCACAAGGGAAGAAACAAATCACGTTGGATTCCACCAGGTAAAGCAACAGACAAACAGAATGGGAAAACATGGACGAACCAAACTGCACAATAAGCAACCTGGGATCAACGTGTGTGCACAGATTATTGGTTATTGCCCAGGATTTATTTTTGCGCAGGATTGAGTTAGGTTAGCCGACAGTTAGACGAGACCAGGGGAGTCGCGGGGTCAAACGTAACCGTTACCTCGCATAGATTTCTCTGCTGCAGGGGACAGGGGGGTCGTAGTGTAACACATGTCTGAAAGTTGACAAAACAATGACGACATTTCGCTACTTTGTCAGTCAACATATGTCTTCTTTCTTTTCTTGCACAGCTTCAGCTAAAGGCACAAAGTCTCATCATTGTTATCATAAATGTTGTTAGAATAGGTAAATAGTTTACACTATCTATAAATGAACATGTTAACTTAGAGATGCTGTAAGAGCATCACCTCCCAGGTGACAAGATCCACTCACCTCTGTCTGTGTCCATTCACCTCCCAGGTGACAAGATCCACTCACCTGTCTATGTCCATTCACCTCCCAGGTGACAAGATCCACTCACCTCTGTCTGTGTCCATTCACCTCCCAGGTGACAAGATCCACTCACCTCTGTCTATGTCCATTCACCTCCCAGGTGACAAGATCCACTCACCTCTGTCTGTGTCCATTCACCTCCCAGGTGACAAGATCCACTCACCTCTGTCTATGTCCATTCACCTCCCATGTGACAATATCCACTCACCTCTGTCTATGTCCATTCACCTCCCAGGTGACAACATCCACTCACCTCTGTCTATGTCCATTCACCTCCCAGGTGACAAGATCCACTCACCTCTGTCTATGTCCATTCACCTCCTAGGTGACAAGATCCAGTCACTTCTGTCTATGTCCATTCATCTCCTAGGTAACAAGATCCACTCGCCTCTGTCTATGTCCATTCACCTCCCAGGTGACAAGATCCACTCACCTCTGTCTATGTCCATTCGCCTCCATCACAATTAACAATGTTTACAATCCTTGGATCATTGGCCTTGGATCTACCAATTTGCGATGTATTTAAAGAAACACAAAAGTAAGTATTTAGAGTTATTTACTTTTTCAGTAAATGAATTCAGTTGTCAGCCATTCTACAGGTGGAGTTACAAATACAAAATACTGTGATGATAATTGCTTTCCTTGGCTTGCTGCTCCATGCTAGTGTAACATGATCTGACAATAAAAACGATAAGAGTTTGTACATTTCAATGAGTTCAGATTCATAGATTATCACTCCCTGTGTATCACTCAAGAGACAATACCAAATATGAGACCATGTTGTCGGATATACGTCCCAAGTCCGTGAGGCTGACGTACCTTCCTCTCCAATTGGTCCTTGCTCTATGGTAAGGACCGGGTCCGAGACTTCGCCCGGTTCCCCAAAGCCGTGTTTGTTGGCTGCGCTCACACGGAACTCATACTCATTGTTGGGCTGCAGTCCTGTCACACTGAAGGATGTGTGCTGAAAGGGAGAACACACTCTCAGTCGAGCTAGTGTAAGTGTATATGTATGTTAACATTTTTCTCCTAGACGGTTTACATTTCAGGTGCCAAACTTTCGGGGGTTCGTCTATGACCCCTCAGAAGAAACGTAACATATTTGGGGTAAGGGTAATTACCAGTTTTAGGGTTCATGCAGTATCTGGGTTTTTTTTAAGGCTAATTAAGGGGAGGTAATAAATCTTGGAATAAGTGGTAGGGTCAAAAAATTGTGCAATGATTTTTCCCTGAAATTTTTACACATCCACCCAACTATTGTAACATATTTTTATTCCTTTTAACATCATGGAATAATAAAAACATTTTCACATTCAATAAAATCTGACCTTCTCATATTAAAATGCTACACCAGTTGACCTTGTTGCTGTGACCTTGACCTCAACACCATGACCTTACCTTGCAAGTCGAGGTCAGAGTGCGCCAGTTGTGGTCGTTAATATTGCACATCTCCACACGGTAGTCAATCACATTGGTTCCTCCATCATAACTCGGTCCGTACCATGAGAGAGACACCGATGTTGAATCAACATTGGTCACTGATGGTTTACCAACTGGCTGCTCAGGCTTGTCTGTGGAGAGAACAAGACGAGTTAATAGCCAGCCTGTAAGTGGGTACTTTGTGACAGTCATACTGAAGTACGTTAGTTCGTGTACTTTCTGGAAAGCAGTAGTTAAAGCACTGGATTCTCAATCGAGAGATTCCAAGTTTGAATCCTCTTGCTTCCATTTTGAACTTTGGGCCACTTCATGTACTAACATTGCACCAGCTCATTCTGCAGCATCAATGAGTATCAGTGGTGTAATATTTATTTGTATATGAACGGTCTTCGCACAGTAACTGAATCAGAGCTGAAAGCTTCCCAGAGAAGTTGACATGGTGTTCGACTGAACAGGTTTGCGAGGGAGTGAAGTGTAAAACCCCCTGAGCAGTCAAAAGAACTTGACACTGCGCTATATAAGAACTCACTTTTTAGTTTTCAGAATCTCTATATATCATGCTTGGCAAAGCTTTCATGACCATGTGAGTATATTGGCAATTGATACATGACAACAGTTCCAGGCGAATGGCACTAAATGGTATTAAACCCAAACGCTGGATGTGACGATCTGGTGAGTGTTTATGCAACTGTCCTGCGTTGAACTGTCGAGTGGTTGCAAAGAATGTTCAGTAGAATTTGTTGGTCTTAAATCAGTGATCTGTCAATATTTTTCAAAGAGATAGTGCCAGGAACCTTGAAGACATCAAATGTTACATCTAAGCAGTTGTTGGGTCTGTTAATGTGTAGACTAAATTAGTGTAACTTGGAAGACAAAACTGAAAAGTGAGTGCAAATTTCCTGCTTTGGAGAATATCCTGCCAAGATCTGCTGATGTCAAGGCACAATTTTCTATATTTGCTGCATTTTTTAGCCCTGGAATTGTTCAAGTTTGACAATGAAGTACTTTAAGACTGCCAATGTAAGAAGTATTAAATCAAACAATGCAATAACATTGTTTACATAAAAATTAGTTTTGCATTTCAGACTGGTCACTTCATCCATCGTCCTCGTCTGATAAGAAATCTGAACAGATAAATCCATTTGATAAAATTGGTTGCAATAGTTGCAGTCTTACACCTGACCCACCTTCAATAGTGACCGATGAGGTGACGCTGTCTTGACCGAGGTCGTTGGTCAGAGTGAGACTGTAGGTGCCTGTGTCACTGCACTCAGCGTTTGAGATGGTCAGTGTGGCCATATCCCGGACAACCTCCAGCTTCACTTTACCTCCTGCAGCAGGCCACCACGTCAACAAGAATCAAAAGAAGCAAAACGTATGACTTGGCAGTACTGGAGAGGACTTGAAATTGACAAAGGAAAGTAAGTGAGAAGGAAACAAAGAAAAGGAGAAACTGAAAGATGGAGAATGTGAACAAATGAAGAGAAAGGAAAACAATCAGGCAAAATGGAGAAAAGTTTAATAGAGCTGAAGACACGTCACATAGCTAAAGACTTCTTCTAACTACCTAGAGTGATTACATGGATGGATGGATGAAATAATTATGGAATGAATGATTGAATGGATGGAATGAATGACGTAACTGGCTGATGACAAAAACAACCGACCGACCGACCGAACGAACGACCGAACGAACGAACGAACGAACGAACGAACGAATGAACGAACATACAAACAAACGAATGAATGAATGATCAAACGGTCCTACCTGCTGTTAGTTTCTTCTTCTCCTTCGTCCACTGTATGTTCGGACGTGGTTCACCGGCAAACTTCCCTCGCAGTTGGAACGTCGTCCCGCGCAGGACTTGTACATTCTCTGGAGACAAGTCCTCAATAAACGGCGGTTCGTCCTTGTCTAGAGTCAGGGACAGACGGTGATCTTTGGAGACAGCGTCAGGTGCAACCAGCGGCTCTATTGTATTCTCTGTCACAAGCAAATCAACTCACCTATAGTGTAATGTTTAAGATAAAAACAATAAAAGAGATTCTTATAACATAAAACATTACAGGTGAGTTTTATAACACACTCTGTCTGATCCTTTGGGACCATAGATGACACTTTAAACTTAACTGCTTCTAACACCAGCATGCCTTCTCTGGGAAGCATTCAGCCACACTGAATGTATTCCATAAAGATGATAAGTTGCACAACATGTCTACACAAGAGTAAAAAACAATAGCATTTTACTAATTTTAGTATAAATAAAGTCTGCAAGAAGATGAACAGATGTTCACTCAGCAGACAGCTGTGATCACTGAAACTGGGGCTGGGTGAAATACCTTGCACAAAGATGTCGCAGTGACTTTCGACTGTGCCGGCGGCATTTGTCGCCCTGCAGGTGTATTCACCCTCGTCCTCGGAGTAGACTTCGGCGATGGCCAGAGAGGCCACCTCACCTTCGTAGGCCATGTGGAAGTACTTCGACTCCTGGAGGCAAGAGTAAAGTAAAGGTAAAGGTCAGTCCTTATATAACGTAGCATCCAAACCTTTCGACTGCTAAAAGTGCTCTACACTTTACTCCCTGGCAGACATGTTCAATTGAACACCATCTCGACTTCTCTGGGAAGCATTCAGCCACACTGCAATTACTACGTGAAGATTATATGTACACAAAGCAATTAATAATGAAGATTATTTGTACACAAACATTCACCACTGTCTATAGCCACATCCGCATTCATATAGCCGAGTGAATTGGAGCAACATAGAGTGAACAAACTTGCCCAAGCTTCAACACTGCAACACAGCTGCTTTGTCCACTGTGCTTTAAGCTAGTAGTAAACAAACTAATAAACACAATAATAAACACTGATAATGACGACAATAATAACCAGCTTACACCCTCCACTGATCAAGAAACCACCAGTTATCACTGTTACAGTATTTTGATCTTAAACTCATTCACAGTGGTGCCCTCTGGTTGGAGAATTGCTCACCAGTCTTTCTCCAGATAGGTCTTTAGTTTGATGACAAATACATAACAGGTTTAGTAGTTTACTGAACATTCTTCAGGATAGGTTTAGTAGTGTTTTTTGCTGACTGGATTAATTTGATAATATACCTGCAGCTTTGATTGTCACCACACAATGGTGTTACTGCTGGCAGTGGAAATAAATGATAATCATTCGAATGGTGGCACCAATGGTGCCATCTGGTTAATAGCATGTAATTTCGGCATTCCACATGTTTGTTTATACAATTATACACATTAAAATTAACAAACTTTAAATTTAATTTGACCAACTACATTTTAAGACAGAGAATTCAGATAGGAATCCTTTAAAATATGGTCAATTTATTTTTCATTTAATTTCTTTCAACCACTACTACGATCGTACCTTGATTTCTTTCTTTCCGACGAACCACAAGATTATGGGGGGTGGCACCCCGACAATTTGACACTGCATTATCACCGCGTCACCTTCGACAGAAGTGATGTCCTGAAGTTCACTGATGACCTTCGGCCGCTGCTTCGTGTCAACGTGGTGCTTCAGCACGGTGCGGAAGTCGTGTTGCTCGTGCTCTGTTTCATGAACTTCCTGTTGTGGGGCATTCTGGCTGAACCTTGACCTGAGGGTGGTGATTGATGAGTCAGCACATATTTTAATCATAGACAAAATATTTTGAGCATGTGCAATCAAAATACATTTTTACACATCATACTCGTGATGCTATTGTTAATGATTTTGGTTTTTTGTGCCTCTGTACTCAAGATTTGGTGCAGTAGTATTATTATTATTTTAAAAAGTAAAACTCTTATATAGGATAATACCCAGTCTATGAGACAAACAGAACACTTTACACTTCAACCCTCACAAAATTGTTCATTCCAATTCCAACACAACTTGTCTTGGAAGCATTCAGCTACACTGCAAGTACTGCACAAATATTGTTCCTTAACGTATATATTGTAAAGTCAAGACAGTTTATTGCTAAGAATAAACATCCCTTTTTGTTCATTCAGCTGTATAATAATATAGACAATAGTTTATGGTTATATAATTATATATATATATTTATTTATATATATATATAATTATAAAACAATAAACTATTGTCTATATTATTATACAGCTGAATGAACAAAAAGGGAATATTTATTCTTAGCAATAAACAGACTTGGGTTTAGACTTCGCCATTCCTCAAGTCTATGCAAAGTGCAGTGATCATAAAATACAGTAACGATCACATACCCAGATCTCTTGAGGACAGATCTGAAGTCGGCCGATTGTGACGCTACAGTCATTGCCTTGACAACCAGACTGACTCCGGCCTTCTCCGTTCCTTCCGAGTTGTGAGCCGTGCAGACGTATCTACCTGCATCGCCTGCTGACGATCGCGGGATCTCAAGGTGAAACTGATATCCGTCTCCCCATACCTGGCAGAAAATATGGGAATCATGTGACACTCTAGGTAAAGGTATGACTTCCATTGCTCATTTATAAACATTTATTTATATATAGTTTTTATGTACTAGAACTTGAGGTATACCGCCCATAATAGTGTTCGCAATGGTGAAAGTTGCACTCACGAAATGTTTAAGTTGTAAAAAAAAAAATATTCTCAACTAACTATTGGTAACATTGCCAAGGCCGGCTGGGTTAATTGCAAGACCTTTCAATGAGCACATTCAGTATATTCATGGTTTCCCCATTCCATACAGCCAATTCAGTGAACTACCTGTTAATGACTACCACCCTGGATGACTCCTGATAATGGACCAGACAAGTTGGAATCTAATGCTGCATGGCAGTCAGAATACCCCTTCCACTGCTGGTGGTTTTGGCTGGGCGACTGGCTTCAGAAAAAAATAGTTCTAAATAATAAAAATGAACAAAGGTGATCATACCTTGAAGTGCCCATCTGACTCAATCACAACACCGTTTTTCGTCCACTCGACCTTGGGCTGTGGATTCGCATCGACCTCGCATGTAAACTTTGCAGGTGCACTCTCATCAACCGTTTCCGACTTTGGTCGCTTCACAAACTCAGGTGGAAAGAATCCTGGGTCAGGTTCCACAATGCCGACATCTAAGGCAACCAGATTAAAGCAGACATGTTAGTAATAATAATAATAATGAGCTAAAAAGGATATATCTCTAGATGACTTGGATTACGTTTCATACTGACAAAACACTAACCGTACAATGATACATGCAAAGAAATATTTATAATAAATATAAATAATTTATGTTATTTAAAATGAATACATTTTTACAGGTAAGGATGATTAAGAAACCACGTACATTTTTGAAAATATGGCAAGTTACCTTTCCAAGTCCTGTGTTGCTCTGAACAGAGCTTTCGACGTCTTCACATGGTCTGCGCCACTCTCGGTGGTAACTGTCACATGACAACACTTCCAGGAAGATCGCGGGAAGTTTGTATCCGGAATCTCTGTTGATTTCTAGTCGCCTTTCTCTGATCTTAATCGCCTCACTGATTTTCCTTCTCCAGAAGTTGTTTTCTCTGGCGAGCACCTTGATGTCTTTGGCCGAGATGTTGTGGCCCTCATTCACTCTGTGTTCACCTACTGCTGTCAGTGGGCCCCTGGTGTTTCTGTGTTCTTTGAGCCAGGCTCTTAGTGTTTTGTTGTTTTCGGCTACATAGGTCTGATGACAGTTCGGACATCCTATCTCATACATTACCCTACACATGTTGTTCTTGGGTGTTTTGTCCTTGGGATCACTATGATGGATCTCATGGTGTTGTAAGGTTTGTGGTACTCCATGTTCACGGAAAATGGTGGTCAATTTCTCTGACAGATTGCACACATATGGTAAAGGGACGTTTGGTATTTGGCTGGTCTGTTTTTCTGCACTTGGTGTCTTTCTCTTTTCTTGGTGATGTTGAACATCCACTCTCTGTAGTTGTTGGCTTTGAGCAGAGAGAGTGGTGACCAGAAATCAACAGAGATTCCGGATACAACCTTCCCACGATCTTCCTGGAAGTGTTGTCATGTGACAGTTACCACCACAGTCACATGACAACCGAGAG
Source organism: Escarpia spicata (assembly GCA_963995525.1). Classification (NCBI taxonomy): domain Eukaryota; kingdom Metazoa; phylum Annelida; class Polychaeta; order Sabellida; family Siboglinidae; genus Escarpia; species Escarpia spicata. The sequence continues at coordinate 41,079,808 of OZ023212.1, read as the reverse complement.
TGATGCAGACCAATACTGATGAAGACGTTGTGATGATGTCGAAAGCTCCGTTCAGAGCAATATAGGACTCGGAAAGGTAACTTGCCATATTTTCAAAATTATGAATGTAACCGAATCCAGAAGCAATTTACATGTTAAAACCACGTATAGTTGAATTAGTTTCGTACTATGTTTGTGAAGAGTAGTTTTTAGCAGAAGTTGCTTACCAGGTTCATCGGCAGCCTTGTATGCGTGCTGACTGTTGGTTGTTGCATTGCTATAGACAGGTGAGGGCGGCTCCTCCTGGGCACCTGGGGGACAAGATGACACAGTGACAGACAGAAGGGTAAACAGAACGACAGACAGAAGGATGGACAGACAGTCAAATAAATTTCTGGACAGACAGAAAGACGGACGGACAGATGGACGGACAGAAGGATGGACAGACGGACAGACAGACAGAAGGATGCACTTATTAACGGACAGACAGAAGGATGGACAGATGAACAGACAGACAGAAGGATGAACAGACGGACGGACAGACAGAAGGACGGACAAATGGATGGACAGACAGAAGGATGTACAGACGGACGGACAGACACAAGGATGAACAGACGAATGGACAGACAGAAGGATGAACAGACGGATGGACAGACAGAAGGATGAACAGACAGACAGACAGACAGACAGAAGGATGGACAGACAGACGGACAGACAGAAGGATGAACAGATTGATGGACAAATGGATTAACAGAAGGATGTACAGATAGACAGATAAATAGACAGACAGACAGACAGACAAACAGAAGGATGGATTGACAGAAGGGTGGACAGACTGACAGACAGAAGGATGTACAGATAGATATATAAATAGACAGACAGACAAAAAGAAGGATGGATTGGCAGAAGGGTGGACAGACCGACAGACAGAAGGATGTACAGATGGACAGACTGACAGAAGTATGACAGACGGACAGGTACCGGTACTAGTCGTTGTGTCAAAACTTGGGCAATTATGTTTACCCTCGGTTACAGGTCTTTCCGGAAGCGACACAATAGGCCGTTGGTCCCTTATATCTGATGTCCTATGCCAGGGGAAGTAGAAGATCCGATGCAGGTAAATGGAAACAAACCATTTGTGGACTCACTGAGCTGGAATCTCATTCTTTAAATTCCTGTTTGGTGTTAATGTCCAAAAATTAACCCTGCCAATTAATAGTAGGAGAACAAGAAGAAATACATTAACATTATATGCATTCAATAAAAATGGACAAGTGAATAGATACACAGTTGACTGAGCTACAAACACCTGTACCTGTGACAGTCAACACACAGGTTGTGTCCTCGTCTCCGTAATCGTTGTACACCTCACAGACGTACATCCCAGAATCCTCGGGGTAAGCCTCGGGCAGGATGAGTTTGTGGATATTGCCTTCGGATGAGAACTGGAAGATGGTGCCGTTTCGTTGGATCTCCTGCTGCTCATACAGCCAACACACCTCCATCGGCTCCGACCCTACAACACAGGTGGCTGGTAAACACAGGGAACAATCTGGCAGCCTTCCACATTTTCATTGCTTCATAACAATCCAGGTGCTTTCATGATTTTATCTATCAGTATAATTGTTTGAGACATTAAAGGAAGTTTTGTACTAAGACGGTGCACATTTTGATGTCCTGATGCCCATGACTTGTATAATATATACATACAAAATATCTTTATATAAGAATGGTAAACAATTTTTCAGTCACTGAAAGGAAATGTGAATTGTCAACGAGGAATGAATATATAAAAGTCTCATACATCACACAGGTAAAGATGATAGTATCGGCACAAGCAAATACTAACCAACCCTTCAATAACACCCCCCCTCAATGACAAACCCTTCAATGACACCCCCTTCTATGATACACCCCTTCAATGACACCACCCCTTTAATGACACTGACATGTCATGGCCCTGTTCCAATTACCTACCTGTAATTTCTACAACGAACTCGACCGGGTCTCCATCCACTATTGTCTTGTCTTTGAGCCCCTTCACAAACTGTGGCGGATCGGTCGACTTGGGCAAACTAGGCTTCCGCGGCGGCAATTGCACATATGTATTATTGTTCGTCTCCGTCACCGTACCGTTAGTCTTCGACGACAACGGCGCTTCTGACATAATGCCGGGTGACACAGATTTCTTTACTGAGATCGTATCCTCTTCTGTCTTAGGCACTTGCATTGCCGAAACACCAGGTGGTGCAATCACGGAGATGGGATCTTCGTGATTTTCGTTGTTGATCACAAGCGAAATGGTTTGCCCTGTGATGTGCGGTTCGACCACCAGGGCGGAGCTACTATCAGTCACCTGTACGATGAGGGATGATTTAGTCGATGGTGGCGCCACTGTTGCAGTATCATCCATCGAACCGTTTACCTGCGCCGTGCGCACTGTTTTTGACGAGCTGTCAGCATTTGATATTGAAGGCATACGTTTCTCCTTTGATTTTGACACTGAAAGATCTGATTTTAACTGGGTTTTCGTCACAGAATAAACAGACCCAAAATTTCTGTCCTTCAATGTTGAAGATGATGACCCAGCAAATTTCTGCTGCATCTGAGCAAATTTCGAGTTAACATTTTTTTTCCCGGTTGATGCCTCTGGTTTTGTTGACACGGCTGACGTAACCTTTCTAGTGCTTGATTCATTAGACTTGTCAAGCCATGAAGTCGGCGTCAGTTTATTTATCTTGCGTCCCGTCGGTGCTCTGCTTTCATCATGTGAAGACGCAGAGTTTGATTTCAATGACGCTGTCACCTGGCTGACAGGGGATTTCAATGACGCTGTCACCTGGCTGACAGAGGATTTCGATTTCAGATAACTCACAGCAAATGGAGAGCTAGCTGTCTTGCGTGGAGGGTTTGATTTGTGATCTTTCACGTACGATGCGACTGATTTTCCAGATGCCTCCGACTGTTTGAATGGAGACTCCTTAACAGACCCCACACCCGTGTGAACCGACGAAGATTTCCACGAATGCGCATTCGGTGTCTTTGTACTGGCCGCTCCCGGTGACTTTGGTTTGTTGAGCGAAAGCGTCATCTGATACACGAGCGAATCAGACTTCTGCAATGGTGCCACTTTCGTTCCCGTAAGCATCACACTGGATTCCTTGTTGACATTATCAGATGGCATGAGCTCAAATTCGGAGGACAACTTTGGCTTGACATTGCTGTTGACGGAAAACATCACTTGGGACACAAACTTTTCATTTGTTTTTGTTTCATTTCTCTTCGTCGTCTCAGTCATTGCCGTTGGCTCGATCATTTTCAATGATTCCGATGTCTTCCGTGGTTTCTCATCATCATCGGTGGCTGGATGTAGAACCTCTAGTGTCACTGGTTTTACTTTCGTTACGTTAATCCCAAGTGGGACTCTGCCCGCTGCTGAACCGTTCCTGTCCTTGTTTAATCGTGTCGCTTCAACTTTCATTTTCCTCCTCTGTTCGGTGGATGGGGCTACTTCTACTGCAGGTGGCGCTGCCTGGACTGGAGACAGTGGCGCCGCCTGGACTGGAGACGGTGGCGCTGCATGGACTGGAGACGGTGGCGCTGCATGGACTGGAGATGGAGGTGATGTAGTCATGGCAATAGGGGCAGTGACTGCGGCAGGGGGTGGAGACACTTTACGAGGTCCCGCTTTGATGCTAGGGGGCGACACTAGCTTCACCTCTTCGGGTTCAGGTTTTTCAACAACAGGTGGCGACACTGGTGTAACTTCAGGTGGCGCCACTGGAGTTGGCTCTTCTTCTGGTTCTTCTTCCGAATGTGGCAGTTCTGTTGACGAGAATATATTTAACTTAAGAGAAAAAAACATGTTCATGGTTTTGTTATATTGATTTGATAAAAATGCCTACTGCTTGACATTTATTTTTGTATGTAATGCATGTTTGCATAGCAGTACATTTAATCAATCATGATATAAAATGTCTGAATTGTAACAACTCCCAAAACATACTTTCAATATCAGATATATCGCATACACGCATATGAAAGATTGAATAGAACTTTATTTTGGTCACACTGCAATTTGTTGAACATACTTACAATGATATAAAATAAACAAATACTGTAACTGAAGAGATCCTCAAGAAACCCCAAGGAGCTTATGTTGAGGACCGCCCAACACCAAATATCACTTTAAAGACAGTCTTCTTTTCCATAAAAAATGTGCATACACACACACATGCATTTTGCATAACACGAAAACCACAATCCTCTTGAATAAGAACATAACAGACATAACCATTCCTTTGATGATATTCAAGAGGAAATCTTATATTCAGAACTTAACGTCCCTGTGAATATAAAATTGAAAAACAACATCTGGCAGCAACATACACTGAGCAGTCGTAAACTCCTACCAATGACGGTGAGGACCGCTGAAGTCTTCGCCTCGCCTGCGACATTCTTTGCCTCACATTCATACTTCCCTTCGTCCTCGTAATACACCTCTACGATCTCGAGAGATGCCGTTCGACCATCAAATGATGGCTTGAAGTCACGTGACGCCTTCAGCAGCTTCCCATTCTTATACCACTTAATCTGTGAAGAGTAAAGTAGATAGCATTTTGTTACCATTTTGGTTGTAAAAAAACTAAAATTTTTATGAACTCATCAGCTCAATTTTACTCTTTAAAATCAATATATCTCCATAACAGTGATTTTGTAAACTGAAAACTGTCAACACCAGGACGCGCCACTGGGACATTTTTGCCAGTGTATCACGGAAACAGTGTCCTCCATGATACGGCGGCATCTTTTTGCATTTTGAAAAAGTCTACTTAAATTTAATCACAGGTTCTCTTTAATTATGTACTTTCTTATGAGCTCTTCAACTTCATGAACCAGTTCCCTGATCCCTGAACCTGGCTTTCTGAGGATATACTCGTAGGCAGGGTAGAAGTTGTCTTATTACTACTTATAATATATACAGCATGTATGGGCAAAATTATGGCAGTTGTAACACTAGGCCTAATTTATAACAACATTATAAAATAAATAGCATTTTATTTTATAATTGCGTTTGATTCATTTTGTTGTACCATTCATAAGTAAACAGCATTTTATCAACTGCATTTGATAACATTTACTGTATAACTATTTTGGGAAAATCGCATGGCAGCCATATTGTTAAAATAAGTTTTTTAGTATTATACATTGAATAAACAATCAGCTCTGTAGACTACTTCCTTTTTACACAACCAGACACTAGACAAACTATCCCTGTTTCAGTATGTAGTCTGCTGCCTATTTCCCAATAAAACACCGTTTCCTTTGTTATCTACATACCTTTTTTAATTCAGCAGTTCATTCTATATTTATCTCACAGTCTAAATACTATTATACAATTGTTTGTTTAAAGAACTGTTTGTTGGAAGCTAGACAATAAATTTGGTCGTGTTAACCGGAATGTTGCTCCATTAAATATACACCAGCATGGTGAATCATGATTCATGCAACACTGAACATTACTGCAAAAACTTACATAAATTTACAGTAAGAAACTGAATAATGCTATTGATAAATCAGCACTGACTAAAGGTAGGATGTGAGATAAGGTTAGTCATCGCATCACGAGGAACTGACTAAAGCTGGGTATGACATCACATCTATGCGGACAACCATATTTAATCAGTCATATAAAAGTCACAGAGGAAGGAAACAGCCACAATGTAAAAATACTGCTGTTTGCATTTGAAATAAAAGTTAAATTGAAATATTAAATACAAAACAAACTATACCAAGACACGACTACAATCACTTAAAAACCTAACTTGTGCTAAACAATCTGTGGAAATGTGCAAGACTATGGCAGAGTTTCTTCAAAATATTCATCCTTGATTAAAACAATGTTGCAAGTATTTTCTGCAATTTTTTCCTAGCCTAAGTGTGACTATATCTGTGACTTTCCCTGTGATTTGATTTGCCCCTGATATGAGAGAAGTAACTCACATCTGGGTCTGGCAAGGCGGTCACCTTGCATGCCAGGGTCAACTGCTCTCCGTCATTGACCGTCACATCTGACAGGGGACGAGAAAATGTAGGAGCGACCTCCGCCGGCACGGTCACTGGGACACAGATGAAAAACAATTATTAATAATAAATTATTATTATTTCAATTTTATATTAAGTTATTCAAAAACACGGTGCATTATAAGAGATATATTCACGAATAACAATTAATAATAATTAATTACATAATTATTTCAGTTTTTATATTCAGTTAATCTAAAACATGGTGTTATATGATAGATATTCATGAATAACAATTAATAACGAATTACACAATTATTTCAATTTTACATTCAGTTAATCTGAAACATGGTGTGTTATAAGTGATGTATTCATGTATAACAATTAATAATAAATTACATAATTATTTCAATTTTATATTAAGTTCATCTAAAATATGGTTTATTATAAGTGATATATTCACTTGGTCAGTTTTTGTTGAAGAAACATTTATGGTCCATAAACCAAAAATTCATCAGGATTAAGCTGCAAATGTAGACGTATAAAAAAGTCGAAAGTATACAAAAATCATATTCTGGCATAAACTGGCTTATACATTCAAGGACCAACATAATTGGTTTCATCGAGGAAAGTGGGTACTGTTTCATTTTAAAATCTTACATCAATGTGTGTTTCCAAAATCTGTGTGCATAATTGTACTCTTTCTACTAAAAGTACTCACCACACGACACATCAACAATTACACTGTATGATGAATAATGCCGGCGACAATGAGCCTGGTTTGTTATGGATTCAATTAAGTGAGAAAGTTTCAAGCGAGCGAACTATTCACACAAAGTGAACCCTAACCTTTGACTTTGAGTTTGGCGGTGGTCGACACCTCGCCCTCGGTGTTGGTTGCCGTACAGGCGTAGGTTCCTTCATCCTCCGGGTAGACTTCTCGGAAGAACAGTTTCGCAGTGCGACCATTGAATGACTGCTTTATGTCGTCCGACAACTGCAGTGGTTTCCCGTTCTGCTGCCAGGTGGCTGTCGGTTCCGGATTCCCTGGGACAAGAACCAAACTCAGAACGCTGATCATACAATGAATATAAAAATATAGTCGAATCTCTCTTTACAGACACCTTGATAAAATAACAGTCACCTCACAATTAAAGTCAGTGTAGGACAATCTTAAATTATTGCCATACAGTGTACCAGGAAAGTATACATAATTAGTCCTGCTAATATTATGACCAGGCTGCTATTCAGATTCTTTGGCTCAGTTCCGAGGGTAAACTTAAGGTAAGGTTCAACTATATATATATACATATATATATATAACATGCATTTTTTAAATGCACTCTTTCTCAAAACAAACCTGCCGAGAGTTTTAGGGGTTGTTTAGGACACATAATGAAGCATCATTACAAAGGGGAAGTCTACAATAGTGTCACAAACTTTATGAATGTCCACACATATATAATAGTATGCATACATCTACATGTATTTATATATACTGATTATAAACATACACATTTTACAGATGCACATTTTGTAAGCGGGCATATGTGGGCACAGATACATAAGACTTCAACACTGCAAACATTGCAGAACCTACGCTGTTGTCAGCTCCTAATTCCACCAATCGCCAACAGTGAACACCTCAATTATCGATTTAACGAGATATGCCATTCATACTTTCTCCGTTCCTCATTGAACTGAAGTAGTAACGAACCAGGAAAACATCTTTTGTGTGAGAAATCACAGGTATATCATATCTCTGATATCACCTGTCAACATTTGTTACAGATTATGGGACCCCTATGGAGGATATAAATCGTTTACCCTAGGGTAGTGTGTGCATTCAAGCTAATTATACTGATTGCTGTAGCTAGGAATATGATGTGAGTTTAACACGGTAAGTATATCACATCAAAGATGACAACTGTGTGACATGTAACCTTGTGGCAGGATGACGACATTTAGCCGTCATTGCTATTGCCTTGACGTGTAAAAAAGAGTTATCTTTATCTATAGATAAAAGATAAAATCTCACCAATAACCAGTTACAACCAACCAATCAGTAAATCAGAGAAAACAAGTTTCTACTGTTTATTAATAAACAAATTTTAACACTGGCTTTCTAGGTGTCCAAGTAAAGAAGAATCAACATGAAGGCCAGATATCTCTGAGTTTGCGCATTAGCTACTCATGAAATTATACATATTTTGGGGCACACAACTGAATTCTTTCTCTATGTGATGTAATTATTAGCAGGAACTTTACTGAAGTTCAAGTTCTAGTTGTTTCCAGCACTCGGCAACGTTCTATTAACTGACTAGTCTGTATTATTGTGGTGACAATGTAATGGTCTTATGAGGTCTCATTTAACCAGTCAGCCTTTTTCAGAACATTATTGCCAAACCGACCTTTATATGCTGGTACTGAGGGTGGTCACTGCCAGGATGCTTGTCGTCCTCAGTGGTTCTTTTACGTCCCAAATTGAGACGGGACTGACATTAATGTGATCTGTGAGTCATACACAGTCCTCAATGTTGAGAGTCAGGTTTTTACACCAAATATACCATACCTGCCCGGTCCGGGTATTGAACCGAGAGTGCTGGCATGCCAGGCGGATGTGCTCACCACTACAATAGCTGCGCTCCCTAACTTAAACAGTTGTATTTTGTCCCAGTTTGGTCAGGAGTATGGGAAAAGCCAACTTCAAAGCAATAAGGACCAATAAAAAAAATTTGCAATGTGGATGATGTGTTTACAATTTGAACTCTTCGAGGTTGCAACTGTCAAACTGCGAACATTGTATCAGGCCTATACAATATAATCTACTGGGCAGTTTACCATCAACAGATTTATTCCAATGTTAAGAACAATATATAAATAAGTGTATATAGATGAAGATGGGACATCAGACCTTTAATGCACCTAAAGGATCACCTCAGAACATCAGTGTCCGATATAAATCGAAAATTACTTTTATCTGGACTCAACCCCCCAATCCTTTCCCTCAGACGAAAGTTTGTAAACACTGATATGATGATACCAATACATTAACAGTATTGGTCAGAAGCTGGAAATATTGATGTCCGCTGCCAGATGAAACTGCCTCAGAACCCCCCAAACAAAAGTAATTTCGTCTGATGTCGAACTTTCTGAGATGATCCCTAAGTCACTGTTAGCAGGAATGTCAGTGTGGTTAGCACTGAATGATCTTTGTAGTGACTCACCGGAGAATGTGCATTCAAGTGTGGCGACTCCCCCATCGTCTACCTCCTGGTCTTCCAGGGGCTTCTCTACCGCAGGGGCGACTTTGGTCACCTCCGGCTTCACCTCCGGCTTCACCTCCGGCTTCACCTCCGGCTTCACCTCCTTCCTCTCTTGTCTCGTTCGCCGGACATCAGGGCGCGCTGACCAAGGGAGAGTGGGATTAGATGACCGACAGATGTGTGTGCGAGTGTGTGTGTGTGTGTGTGTGCGAGTGTGTGGGCGCTTCTGATCATGCGTGCGTGCGTGCGTGCGTGCGTGCGTGCGTGCGTGCGTGCGTGCGTGCGTGCATGCATGTGTGTGTGCATGCATGCATGCATGTGTGCTTTCATGCGTGTGTGCGTATGTGCGTGCGTGCGTGCGTGCGTGCGTGCGTGCGTGCGTGCGTGCGTGCGTGCGTGCGTGCGTGCGTGCGTGCGTGCGTGCGTGCGTGCGTGCGTGCGTGCATGCGTGTCTGTATTTGGTTTGTGCATGGATGCATGAATTCGTTCCTGCATACATTTGTTTATAGATGCATACATTTGTTCATGTGTGCATGTGCATATGTATTCATGGAAGCTATGACTTCATACATGCATGTATGAGTACATACTTGCCTACATCAATGCATACATACACAACAACATGACACACATACTTATCTCTTTCTCTCTCTATCATATACAGAGACGCTGCATGTGCCATGATAATATTGATGTATCTTTGACACTTCCAGTGGTCTGAGCCACCTGGTTGAGTAGTTGTCCTATCTAGCAATGTAAACTGATGTCATAGTCACACACAAACAACCCATTCTTGCATCAATAACACACATACATAACACATGCCAATCTGATAGTGACACATTCCTCCTAGACCTTTGACTGTTTAACAAGGACACACTGCGTGAATCGTTCAACGTTGGCTGTTACAGTGTTTCTGTTGGTTCTTTGGAATATTTGTCCATTAATTTTCTTTCATTCAAAGAAAATTATTGCATAATAAAGTTGTACATTTTTACGTATACTGTATGTTAACTTCACTTGTACACCAAGAATAGACCTCTAAATGATTTGTATACAATAAAATAAAGTGCACCCCTATGATAACACAATGCAATAATTACACCAAGGCTTAATCTTTGAAAGCTGCTAACAATCACAATTACTAACAATCAAATTTTTTGTAGTGAGAAATTGCAACACTCTGACATTATTCAATTTTTATGTAGCCCAGTAACCAACTCTGAAATGTTGATAGATCCATAGTGGAATGTATTCAACAGCTCATTCAAGAGAAATGTACATTTCTTCGCCCCCTAGGCAGAACAGTCTTGTTCTGATGCATCGTGTGTGAACTGTACCAATTCATGCACACATTAATTTTAATAATGTGCAAAAACATGTTCATTTTGAAAGGCAATAAAAACAAGTTAAGCTGCAACACTGAACCATGCCTACTTATAACATAACACATATTCTATTAACCTTCCGATTCCAATAACACCTACTCTATTACCCCTCCGATTCCAATAACACCTACTCTATTACCCCTCCGATTCCAATAACACCTACTCTATTACCCCTCCCATTCCAATAACACCTTCTCTATTACCCCTCCCATTCCAATAACACCTACTTTATTACCCCTCCCATTCCAATAACACCTACTCTATTACCCCTCCGATTCCAATAACACCTACCCCAGTACTCTATTACTCCTCTGATTCCAATAACACCTACTCTATTACCCCTCCCATTCCAAAAACACCTACTCTATTACCCCTCCGATAACACCTACTCTATTACCCCTCCCATTCCAATATGTTGACAAACAACCAGTATAAAACTGTCTGCATTCCTTTTCTAAACACAACCAAATATGTGCTGGTAACTCGTTTTTACATATTTAATTTCTAATTGCAGAAGTCGATCCCTAACGAGAGAAACTTAAGCTCACTCACAAGAAATGACACTGGATAATTGTGATATTTATCGATGAACTATAGAGTTAAATTTCATGTTGTTAAAATCAAGGAATGTCAACGATACAAAAATAGATATCTACCACTGAACTCAGACATGTTTATCTTAGCGCCCTCTTTTTTGGCAGCTGTTGGTAGACAGTAAACAAACTCTGTAAACAGGAAGTCAACCAAATTGACCCAGAAAGCTACGTCAGTCAGATCTCAACATCTGTTTTATCGCAGCTGTGCCTTTATCACACTAAGCATTATGTACCAAAACAGGGTGAAATCAGGCTTAATCTACAGCCAGGACAAACTGCCACTCAGCAACTGTCATTTAGTGACACAGGTAATACCAAAGGGTCACCAAAACAGCAAATCAAACAAATATTTTGACGCCAAGATTAGCATCTTTTGGCTACCAGGAAGTTCCATGCATTGACTGTGTTATGGTTCAAGTTTGTACAAAATGTTCCAGTATTTTTATTGACTGTTTATTTCTGTGGCACCCATTTAAAAATGCTTTCAAAATTCCAATGACAATAACAGATGATTACCACATACACGCATGCCTTGTATACAAATAAGCTGGTGTTAAGTCCTGAATAGTTGTGGTGAAAAATGAAAAATCTTGCACTACGTTGTTTAGCCGAAACCACTTGACCGCAGTTACTAAATCAAGTTATCTGTCAGTGTTAGATTGCTTCAGGGCATGGGCAACTGAACTTTATGGTTAAGGGACTGAGTCATAGTGAAAGCTTAAGTAGCAGTAATAACAATGATACACTTCTTGCTGTAATCTTTATTGCTCTAGTAGATTTAGCAACAGAAATGAATTTCTCAGACCAATCAATCATCCAGTCAATAAGAATTTTCTTATTTTATAGATGATGATTTACTGGCCTATTTTTAATTGTAATAAAGATGTCTTTATATATGACATAGAATGAGTATTTTTAATTCATTGCTAAATCGTGCATTTATTATAATATTAAGGCATGAAACATCCCTTCTGTACTGATGTTAGTTTTAATCAACCAAGATGTTATTAAAACTAATAAATCCCGTGTTCCAATGTCCCATAATGCTGTTATTCTGTCAACCAATGAAAATCATTGTATATTCCTCTTAATGGCATTCTTGTTCAGAAGCAGCCTACATTTAAAGAAATACTCCAAAAGCTCATTGTCTGATCATTAGGTCATTGGTGTGATTATACATTCTGTACTTTTGTAATGTTATTTTATTGTAATATTAGCAAATGTTTGTTGAGGGTAATTGCAACATGTTTGCCCTGGGATGCTTCTATCCAGGCACCACATTGACCTACAGCTGTTTTACCCCCTGTATAGCTTACTCGCCCCATCCCTATACAGCTATATAGGGTAATTAGAAACTTTAACAAAAAAATCCAAATGGCATGGGGCAGATTGAGAGCAAATGTGTGCTAAGGTACCACTCTCTGTGTATATCAACCCCCACATGAAAGGGGCGTAGGTTACCATCTTTCATGGATGAAATACTGAATTATAAAAAGGGATGCTTGTTAGGATATCATCACATGAGGAAGGGGTTTGAATGTGTATCATAAATGATTGGCTGTCACTTTCTGGAAGGGCTGTCACTACTTGAGTGCTTCCTAAGAGTAAAAGTGGATCTAACTATATAATAAAGGAAGGGGTGTCACAACAAAGAAGGGGTGTCACACTATTTTTCATTAGCAGTTGGTGTCACATCGTGTTCATAGTAATCAACCGATATGCAACAACACACATGTAACAAGCCATTATCCTTTCAATTTTGAAATGGTCCCAATGAAACACATTTAACTGCAAGATCTACATGTGTGATTCATCAACTCTAGAAATAGCGATTTTATAGGACTTTTGTCAACAATTAACAAATCGTTTGAAGTTGGAGTTGAGACCCAGGCAGTGGTGGTGGTACTCACTGGTGGTGGCACTCACTGGTGGTGGCACTCATTGGTTGTGGCACTCACTGGTGGTGGGTGGGTGGGTGGGTAAACAAGTACGCTGGCTACATCAGAATATATATTTCTGGCCCCATACCATCAGATTGTGTTAACATTAGTCCACACATATGAATGTTTCATTAATTAGATATCTGCTGGACTGGTTTCTGCATAAAGGTTCTTCTATAGCGCAATATCCAGGCCTTAGTACTGCTCAAAGTGCTTTACATGCCTGTAATTCCAACACAAACTCAAATTCTGCGGGAAGCATTCAGCCATGATGCAATTACCACACAAAGACTATTCTTTTATATAAATTGACCAGTTATTTCTATCTAGAAACTCGTTTATACCACTGACTGACAATGTAAAATGAATGAAACTGCCCAAATTTACATATGGCACCAAGAGTCTTACTAGAACCCTCACCCCTTCAGTAGAGATTGATGTTTTGACCATTGCGCCACCACAACCAAATACTGACTTCCAGTGGGGCAGAGCTTATATCTTACAACATATGTGGAGCGCAGTGGCGCAGTGACTAGAGTATTGCACTCTCAATCAAGAGAACCCGGGTTCGAATCCTGTGCTACCATGTCGAACCATGGGCAAGTTCATTCATTCTACGTTGTACGAATGAGTACCATAGGCTATAGATGGTTGATACTTGTGTTTACGAATAGTCTCCGTGCGTTAACTGCAGCATGGCTGAATGCATCCCACAGAAGTCGATGATGTTTGATTGAACAGATCTGCCAGGGAATAAAGTGTAAAGTGCTTTGAAAAGTCCTAAGGGCTGGATACTACGCTGTATAAGAACTTACATTTACTTTAATTTTACATAGCCATAAGGATAAGACAGCTATCCAACATCTTGGTGAGTTACAGTAACAGCTGGGATTCTTGTAACGGTAAATTAGTACTTAATTATTTACACGTACACTACCACAGTAATTGAAAGATTAACCTTCATGAACTGCAGTAAAACCAGCTGCCAGGTCTTACTGCATAATTATGTTTACCAAATATATCAATGACCCCCGACCCTGGTTTGCTAACAACACCAAATCTCTCACCTCAATTGTTTTAGACCGTTGTGAATCACAATCTTTAAATTCCAATTTCTAATGTGTGAAAAGTTTAAGAAAGGGATGGTATTATAAATTTGTAGAATAAACAAAAGTTATGAATCACCGGAGTTACCCTCCGAAAAATACATTACGTGGAATTTGAAATTTCTGGTTCTGGCGATATCCATAATATAGTAGCAGCAATTTGCACTAACATGTTTCACTCACTAGGTGGCACTGCTGTATCAATTTAATTTCTTGGAACTTGTGAACTTGTGTAACCAATGCTAATGAGTAGTTGATGGGAGCATACTTTGGTACTTTACTGTGATTGCCGCTTTGATATGGAAACTTGCAAAAGTATAAATTACCGAAAGCTGTAGTAGTGCAAATGGTGAGAGTTTTGCAATAATTTATTTATATTTTGACCAGATCCTGTCGAAATGTTGTTAATAATTCTGTCTGATGATTTCAATCAAACTAATTAAAATTATCATACAAATGAGCAACCAGTGTCAAAGTGGATACTGGATAGTTTGATTTTTGCAAAACTGAGTCTGTACACATGAGGAGTGAAGAAATCAAATCAAGAAAGAATTAGTTAAGGGAGTATATCTGTTCCATTAGCCAGAATCAGTCAGGATGGTAATTACCCACAGGCAGCTTGGTGAACTAGTTGTATTGAATGTAATAATCACAACCATGCTAAACATCAATGGACTTCACAATAAAACCAATCAGCATCCGTTACATTGCCATTAGACCTGTTTACAATCTTAATACTTTATTTTCATTTCACGGAAGAAAAATTCAAATTGTGTACACTGCTTGGGGCTTATTAAAAACAATTTGGCAGGCTGTATACATTCGGCACATTTATTAAAATTGTTAAAACATTATATTAAATATATAAAAAAATGAGGAACGGATAAACTCCTGTTAACAAAGCAAAACTTACCGAAGACATCAAGATCTGCACTGGCACTGAGTGAGTCGAGTTTGTTTGAGATGGTGCATGTGACCTTTCCCTTGTCCTCTGGTCTCACATCACTGATCTGTAGGTAGTGGAAGTCTCCCCTCTCTGTCAGCTGCAAGCACACAAATCACGTCTATTACCCAATTATATAAGCAAAATATAAAAATCTGCATGATACATCAGACCTGTAACAGTTCACTTAAATGAAATATTTTGGGGTAGTTAGTCATGTGTTTAATTTAGCAATTTTTACCTGCATTTTTAAGGCATATGTGTGTAACTTCATTCGTTAAAATTGTTTACTTTTTAATCTCTGTATAAATGTTTTTTACCATCATCACCTATATAATTTTTTTTATCTAGTTATGCATGTTAATATATATATTTTTAAAATCCATGACACATATATATCTGATTTTTGTACATGTATTTTATGTATATATATATATATGTGCGTGTGTATGTGTGATTTATGTCTGAATTAAACTTTATTATTATTATTAATTTTGGTTAACCATATTAATGTGAGTATGCAGGATACATTAAAGGTATAATGTCCAACTACGCTTATCATGAGCTCATGTTATATACAGTTGAGCCTGTCTTAGCTGACCTCTCTCTGAGGCGACCACCTTTATTGGCCTACCACAATTCTATGCACAGATTGTATCTCCATGTCACAGTCACAATTGGAAGCAATAAATTAACTGAATATGAACAACATAGTTATAATATTCAGCCCTGGTCTTGCTATACATATATAATCAGTATTGACTGATTATTATACCTACGCGATTTGACTGGAATTGAGCAAATTAAAAAAGTGTTTCACTAAGTGCTACATACTTTTAAATCACCCCTCGTCAGCTGGTATTTTGGTCACCCCAGTTTGACCTTTCCCACACCAGTTTCCTTCCCACACTTGTGTGGTTGACAACCATGTCATGTATGCTTATAAACAACAAAACATTATTCTAAACAAACCTAATATTTCACCCTTCCTACCGGTCCAGTATCATGCACTACGGTTATAGATGTGACGGAAACATGGGTCATTGTCGTGTAAGTATTTATGCAATTGTCAAGAAATATAATATTACACAACATTGCTAGTCCCATAGGGTACAGTACGAACCCTACTTTCTCACACTAAGTACCGTATCATGCGTAATATATGAACACTGATGTGGTACATCAAAGAATTGTATATATTAATAATGTTTTACATAGCGCTGGCAGCCTGCTAGACAAGGTATGCATAGCTCTTTGTCTCATTATCAGGGCAAGTTTATAAGCAGCTGATGCAGCATACATGCTACAAACAACTGTTTTAGGTTTTGTGAGTCTATGACAGATTCCACGTTTAAAGTAAAAGAAGGTAAGTTCTTATATAGCGCAGTATCCAATATTTCGGACTGCTCAAAGCAATTTACACTCGACTCCCTGGCAGGCCTATTCAATCGAACATCACATTTACTTCTCCGGAAACTTCCGAAAGCATTCAGCCATGCTGTAATTAATGTGAAGACTATTCGTACACAAATATCCACCACCGTCTATAGCCATGTACTCACTCATACAGCTGAGGGAACTGAAGCAACGTAGAGTGAACAAACTTGCCCAAAGTTCGAAACGGCACCACAAGATTCGAACCCGGGTTCTTTCAATTGAGAGTCCGATGTTTTAGCCGCTGCGCCTTATGTGGGATATTTTATTTCCCGTGGAATAGATACCAGGTAGAAGGGACCAACAGTTCTTAGCGTTTCTTCTGAATGACACGAGCAAAGTGGAATGAATGTAATTGCCCAAGTTTCAAAATGGCAGGACATGAACTTAACCTCCAGGCCTCCTGATTGACTGAGTCTGACTTAATCACATAACAGTTGGAATATGAGCTCGACAGCTAGTTCTGCTCGTGTGCAGAAGAGACCTGTGCAACTTAACACCTGGTTCACTCTGGCTGGTCACATTAGACTGTCTAGCTGCAGTGCCTCATTGTTAGGGACTTTAACAAAAGTATGCACTTTTCTATTAAACCGATTGTACACATTATCTTAGTTATTCATATATACTAAAAATATGAACATCAACGACCTTGATTCATAATGGAACCAATCAACTAAATGGTTCTCTTAAACTGCCATAAGCTGTTCTATTATGCACTTTACGGTACGTACAATACCCTACCTGGCTACCATTTAAACTTCCTTTTTCTTCACGAATTCCATTTGCCTTGAGACGACAACGCCCAGAACTTAACAAGTTAATGCTATCCTTCATAATTACTGCAGGGGGCAAGAATCTGCAGCATGTGAAAGGTATCTCCTGCACAGGGACGTGTTTACAATAAAAACCTATGATCACGATGCTGGAACACTTTTCTTTGTAAGTTTGTTACTCAAATTTGACCTAGTTTCCATTTCTTACACAATTTCAAAATGCGCTGCAAGTTGTCATCAATCAATATACACAGTAATGTGGGTTTTGTGTGGAACAGGAATAAGTTGTATTGATTATTACTAATGGTGCATTGACCACAATACTGAATGACATGCAATTTTACCAATGTACGTCTTCTGCAGTATGACATTTCAACTGTTTATGTCAGAATACATTTCAGTTCTATAAGAAGGAAGAATAACTTGTATGATAATGAATTCTTGTCATTCTTAATTAATAAAATATAAACAAGAATTCTCTGTGTTAGTCTGTAGATGTAAGAATCATGTAATAAAATTATATTGCAACAATTATTTAGTTTTACATCAATATTACTCCCTTCAAATGCTTCACCCTATGTTTTGTATATATTATATGTGTACATTTAATGTGTTTGTCTGATCTGTTTGAAATTTGAATAAATGCTTTGACAATAATTTTATTGTATAAAACTAACTAAAACATAAGTTTGCCACTTCAAATGTTGGCGAAAGCAAATAAAACATGTTTTGTGTTCATGTTTATGGTAAAAAATTAAACGTTGATAGGCAAATTTTTTATTTGGGTAAAATCGTCATTGTCATGATAAAAATATGTGAAAATACGGTGGTTGAAAAAGAAGAACCTACAGAATAATCACATAATCGAATTCAATACAGCAGAGACAGCCTCAGAGAACATTCACATGCATCATTCATGGTCATGCATTTTAACGATTCCTGTCTTTTTACTTGAGCGGTACTGCCATGAATAATGAAGAAATTCTTAAAAGAGACATGGGGAATTTATAGGTCACACCATGTGAAAGAGAACATGAGAGCATCTAGTAACATCCCTTTGCTATTGTGGATGTATCAATTGTTTGCCAGTCACGCCTGCTGAGATGGCTGTACCCAGGAGCCCCAGAAAAAGGGTGTTCACCCCTCTATGCTTATTGGAATAAAAAATCTGACATATTTTCACGTCTCAAATATTTGTTCAGCTCATTGTACACTTAATAGAATGAATGTGGTATGTGTCATTAAATACCTATATTACTGTTACATTTCAATAGTTGAGTGATCCAGGGATGCCTATCCGAACACCAGAAAGATACCTATCACACACGTTTCCCTATATAATGTCTTTTTTAGAAGAAAATATTCAGAAGTAAATAGTAAAAAAACTAATTGCGGACACCTACGACCTTATGAAATGGAGGGTACTGATCATCTATGCATGCAATATCCTGGTATTTGATGACAATGACATCATGTCTATTTTTTAGCATCAATCTCTCCTTTGATTCAAGACATTAGGTTTATCTGCTTTCTCCAGTTCCTTTATGTGGTTGCCATCAAGGGATACAACTTTTGTCTGACTTCTACAGGTGTCTTATTTCCGTATTGTTGCCAATCGTGACTATCTTCTTGGCTCATTTATCCCACTTTGATGTCTGAACCGGCCACACATGTTCACTGCCCTTCTTTTATTTCCCACAAAGCACTATTCTGATGACACACCCTTTGTACCCTATCACTGTTCCACATGACTTCCCCATAATTTCTCCCCTCCCTTGTTGCCTCCTATCCACCTTGTGATCTCACCACTCTTTAGTCTACACATTGTCATCTGTGTTATTTCTAAATTAACTATTCAACGAAACTCCACAAAACACTAATAATAAGCACACTTATTGATGACATACATGTTGGGTGCCAGTGGAGCTAATGATAAACATAATTACGCCGTGTTGTAGGGGGTAAACGTCATGCTGGTTAAGCTGCAGATAAAGTCGTACTGCACAGAAAAATGGCGGAACTTTACCTGAACAAAACACATCAAGGTTCTCATGTGTTCGAGAAACATACACTAAACGCCCGGTGCGGTTTCCATAAAAACAAAATAAAATTCTTTAAAATATATCAGGTGTGTTTTTACGACAAAAGATGGTTGCGTAGTGAGATAAGAGTCAGGGATATTGTGGTCTATCTTGCTGGTAATCTAGCTACAGTTATGTGTTCATGTTGTCAAGGGTGTCACATGTCTCTGCCTTGATCCACGCTGGTGTGCTGTATATCTCACCCAGTGTATTTCCCCCCGTTTGCCGACATCCTAGCATATTTCCCCCCTCAGTCAATAAGTTCTAGAAATAAGATCTAGATAGCAACATGCAGTTCAAATAAATGATGGTGATGTGATCTAAATATTTTAGTGATAATATAATCGAAATATTTTACCGGTAATAAACTGAAAATAAAAATCATACATTTAGACTTCCGAGTTAATCATGACTGCTAATTAGGTGCAAAACACACAGTTCCAAATTCTATTGACAAGGCACAGCGCTACATAACCCTCTAATAGCTCTGCTTAGTAACAGAGGGGAGAAAATATCCACAGTGGGGAGGAAGATATCTAGAGTGGGGGGAAATATCCAGGGTGGGGAGAAGATACCCACAGTGGGGAAAGATATCCAGAGTAGGGGAAGATATCTTTGGTGGGAGAAAATATCTAGGGTGGTGAAAAGATATCCAAGGTGAGGGAAGATGTGTCGGGTGGAGATAAGATATCTATGGTGATGGAAGATATATAGGGTGGGGAGAAGATAGTCCTACCCATGGTGTGGGAAATATATCCACGCTGGGAAGAAGATATCCAGGGTGGGGAAAGATATCCAGTGTGAGGGAAAGATATCTAGGGTTGGAAGAATATACCCAGGGTGGGGGGAGATATCCTGGGTGGAGGGAGATATCCAGGGTGGAGGGAGTTATCCAGGGTGGGGAGATATCCAGGGTGTGGGAACACATCCAGAGTGGGGGGAAGATATCCATAGTGGGAGAAGACATCCAGGGTGGTGGTGAGGGGAAGATATCTGGGGGGTAAGATACAACTTGTATACTGTTACACCGGTAGAATGCTTCATCGATACTCACACATATTGTCTACACCATCCATTGTGAAGTTCATATACAACTGCATTCACTTATTATTCCAGTCTAAATGCACACAACTGCATTGAGGCATGCCGGTGTTTGTTAAGTTAGTTTTTCAGCAATATGGGATGGATGTTTCGCCGTGGCTTTGAGTAAGACTGCCCTGCGCCCCAGGGCTAGCGTAAACACACAGATCATTCTAAATGCCATTTATCTGAGCATGCTAAAAGGTTATTGATAGCTCGCAGAGGGACCACTTAAAATGCCCATTCAAAGTAAATGAATAGAAAGTCTTTAGACAAATTTTATTCTACAACTATGTTTCGCCTTTTGCTTGACAGAGTCAATGGTTGTAGTGGGTCTCCACTTAACTAAAACTATTTACCATTAATCACGATGTCATATGGAAAAAGGCGTGAATAATGAAATATGCCGAAGAACTGAATATATAACTACGACATTCTTGGAAGGATCTATTAAATGTCAGGCCAAGTACAAACGAATTAATATCTCCTTCACTACACCATATACGCAGTGCATATGTATTTTATGTGAGTAACTTTTAGATATTTCAATATTTATGTAACAGTTTCATTATTTTGCATTAAATTTAGTAGAATTTATTACGATGAACAAGAAATGTTAAATCACCACTGTTGTTACATTGAAAATGTAGACCAAGTTTCTTAATAGCCTGTTTTCAGCTGATGACATGAATTATATTAAATTGACATTCATACAAGATAAATCAAATGCATATGATAACTTACAACTGATGCCAATATATTAGGAACAACACATTTGATGAATAAAATAAATCATCCACAAACATGACCACTTTATGTTACGAAACATGGTCAAATACATGCTATAAAACCAAGTTAATGCGGTGTTCTTTTATGACCCAACTAGGGCAATATGTGAGCTCCCGTGTGGTTGCTACTGTTGCTGTGGGTCTGAGGCCCAATATGTCTCAGTTACTGGTTGGTTGTGACAGGGGGTATTCTTATACAGACACTGACAGACACGCCTTTATGAAGCATGATATACATTTCACCCTTTGAAGGATTGCTGACTCATGACTCATCGCAAAAAGTTTTTGGTGTCATCTACCATTGCATAATACCTGTCCTGTAAGTTGTCACCATTCGATCTTGTCAAAAAACGTGCACGTTTATGTCAAATTATTTCCAGAACACAAAGCTGATGTCTTTCTTTTGTTATTCTTCCGATATAATGGGTACCCCACTCTGGGGCGTTGTTCCATGGTGGTGGAGGTTGTGAGTACACAGCAGGGTAGACATTTACCACCATGTGGGATCTCTTACTCCCCCCATCTCTAAAACACCTGGCGATAAGGGACTTACAGCTTTCAGTGGTTCATTTGAAAGACACATACCGTATTTGTTCTATTAAACATACATGCTCTAATTAGTGTACACCCCCCTTTTTAGCAACGTCTGACACCATGACAGTGATCTCCAAAGCCAACTTTGATTGCTGAATCCATCGTTACAATTACATTTTTTACCAATGTCACACTAGATTCAGAGCTCAATGATGACAAAATATCAGAAAGTTCACCTAAATGATCCGCCTTTACAATGTTCTTGTATCGCGTTGCTCATTTATGTGGACGCATAAATTACTGCCAGTCACATCTACTGCTATGGTTTTACTGAGGAAGCCCAGATCCAATGAAAATGGGTGTACACCCCCGTAAGATTATTGGAACACAAAATTTTAGATATTTGTTTAGTCTGAAATATTTGTAAGCTTAATAGAATGAATACGGTACTTTGAGTTATTTAAAATTTGTTGGATGTTAGGCTAGTCAACTAGTTGTACTCAATTGTAATGAAGTGATTGGACACAATGTGAACGGCAAGTTATGGAACCATTACATCAATTAATTTAATTACTGTGCATATTAACACATTCTAGATTGTAGTGCATGGGATTTGAACAAAACAGTTTGCATGAGGCAATCAAATGATTGGTCCATTTTTTCTGGCATCTGGTATCTATATCAGGGGACATGAGATACCCATAGAGGGGATCTTTTACTTGTGAGGGCGATTACATAGAGTGTAACCTGATGTGGACTCACACCCTGAAACTTGGGAAAATACAGCTGTACTACATTGTGTCGTAGAACATGGAATCAAGATGGAATACGTACATAACAGTTTTGTAGAAACCATTTCACAAATAGTTCATGTTAGTACAACATTCATGAACCAGTGAGAGATGTTGTATAAAGTAGCCCAAATAACTGGTGGCAACTAACCTAATAATTGCAGTTTAAACCCAAATCAAACACACTACCAGGTACTCAGATTAGTTACACATTCAAACATTTACATGCAAACAACAGCACTGTTTTGAAATAATTTTTAATTGCACTGTTCTATTGTGGGGTGCTAAAAAATAATGTAATTTAAAAGTGGATTCAACAATGACCCTGCTCGACTCCGGTGCCAAAGATGAAGGTATGTCACTTACCGCAAATCTGCCGCCATCAGTGACCTCCTGAGAGTTTAGTTCCCACTTCAGTGTTGGTGGAGGTTCGCCATCAAACGATGCCTTAAACTTTGCTGTGGCTCCTTCGTCTGTTAACTGTCTTCGTGGTTTCACGATAAATGACGGCTTGGACTCCCGTATTTTTCTGAGAAGACATAAGGTTGCCCTTGTTACACACAGTTTCTAGATTACTGAGGCAATTTCATGTAAAATTTGATCATTTAAATAAAATTGTAATAAAATTGTGTATACCGGTAGGTGGAATGCTCCAAGAAATACATTTTGAGCCAATATTTTCCACACTGTGTTTGAGAAAATGACAACCTCTTACATAGTTAAGCTGGAAAGTACACACAAATAATTATTTATGCTTGCACATAAATGAACATATTTTAATTGAAATAGAAAACTTTAAAGTTTGTGCTCAAAATGTATTTATTGGACACCTCCTCTGCCTGTTCCAAATGTTATTAAAAGCAAAGGAATCAATGATAAAATTGCCTGAATGTGACTGGTTTGTTTTGTTACATAACAATGGAACTAGAAGAATAGTTGTATGACTGTTCTTTGTACAGCAAGAAAGTTTGGGGACCATTAAATTATGTTGTTCTCAAAGCAGAATTTGCAATCAATAAAATATCCTGGTACAACAGCCATGAAACAGACAATAATTACCATCAGATAAAACAATTCTATGTTTTTATCAGCAGAAACAATTTGTAACATGATCATAAGGTTATTTTTCATTAACCACACGTTATTTAGAAGCAGCCTTTCTAGCTGGTGAATAAACTGAAATGTTCACTACTTCTGTTGGTGTCCGAATACGAGAGGGTGCTAAGTTGCACAATAAACATGCCGAAGGAATGCCATCACTACCAGGAAAAATGTTAATGGCATGTTAATTTGTCACATCTCGCAATACGGTAGCTTAGCTTGACAATGTTGACCAAGTGACGTTTGCTGCAATGAGTTTGCCAGATATTTCAATGAGTTGTCTCGGAAAATCGGAGCCGGTTATGTGGGGAATTCCTACTTTTTGTGGCTCTTAAAAAGACGGAATCGCTTAGCATTTGCACAAGTATACAACAGCTGGAATTAAATTATACACAGCATGTTGGAATGTCAGCTTTCACACTCACAGCCCTAGTCACATTCAAGGTTTTTTAGATTGTGGCAATTTGTCGGTACTGGGATAACAGTCATGTCACTGTATCGTTCGAACAAAAAGTTGAGTTGTTCTTAGTACAAATGGTCTCATTCATGGCTAGTCTTTCTTTTGTTATTGGGTCAAAAGATTGCATTCCAGGCATATTCAAGAGAAAATAACAAACAAGTGATCATGCAAAAGTGTTACTTAGTATAAAAACCAGTTTGTATTTAATGTACACCTTTACACTCCTACAGAGATGCTAATTATATTGTAACACACTTTTATCGGTTACCACTTTTACCACCCTACATTTGCCCTTGCTCTAAGACAACTATCATTATGAAGAATTCTCAACAGCATAATTATGATGCTTAACATTTTATATTGTGATAGGTAATTCAAATGATATGCAGTTCATTTAATTCATAGAAGTTATAAGCATTTCCAATTACTGGTAACTTTTCTGTTAAAATCTAATATTTTACAGTTTTTATACAGTAAAAGTGATGTACTTACTTCCTTCGTCCTAAACCTGAAAGCAGAAAGAGGAAACGACAGTGAGAGGTATGCAAATGGTGTAAACCGATCTTGTAGGGCAAGTCACCTACTTGACAGATGGTTTGTAGTTGTACTGGAGTAAGAGCATCTTGGAAAGCTATCATATAATTCATCACAACATCAAGGGGGTGCTTAAATACCCTGTTCACACATGCCAAGGGAATCCAGCATTATTAGAGTGTCAACACTGAAATGTATATGCAAATGTTGCAGCTTCAAGTTCACAATGTCTAAGGTGTGTACTGTGTCTATCTATCAAAAGCAACATGCTATTTGCTTTTCCTGTTGTGACTGCTAAAATTATATTACCCCACAACAAAGGGCTATTTACCCCACCCCCACACAGTTCATTCATACCCTCTTCCATCAAATGTATAAAACCCATCAACTATGACGCCACCCCCACCTCCAATAACCTTAGATTCATACAGACCTTTTTCTATATCTGTATAAATATTAACCATAAATGTATTCCTTATACAGCTACTGATGTTGTTTAAACTCCAGTACTTCTTATTTGTAACTAACAAAAAGTTTTCTGCGAGCTACTTTTCTCATTTAGAATGCAGTGGGAAGACCATTAAATACAAGGGCTGTGAAACTACTTCAGTTCGAGTTATTTTTATCTGTAGATTAGCACTCCCATTAACATCGCGCTGAAATGCTAAACCATTCTTTCAGTGCACGTCAAGTGGTCACGTTACAGACTGGAAAACTGCATGTACATAAGTTACCCCACATTCTCACATTCTTGGGAAGTACAGGTGGGGTGGGCATGGATAATGGATCACTACGAAGGTATATTACAAATCCATAATTTTTGTTCTTAAAATTTGTTTCCTACCTTTATGTTTTTAGTACATCGCAAATTGGTAGGTAATTAGCCTATGTCAGAATGGTCCAAAGAAGTAAGGTCATTGAAAGAGATGACTACCGGTAGACCTGGGTAACTGGAAAGAGATACTGCCAGACTACCCCTCCCCTAAATTAACATATTAAGATAGATGTTTTACCTAAGATACAAACTCTTGTCTCCTCCTGAGGTAGTCTGTTGTTTTTATTTTAATTATTAGTAAAGTTGTCAGACCTGATTATTACCACTATGCTACAAACCTCATAATTTTAAAACAGTAAATTCAGCATTTTAACAGTCCATGTTTCAAGATATTAACATTTCAAAGAATCTAAACAAAAAGATTCCTACAACTAATGAGTTCTCAGATACCATCAACCTGGCAGTTGCCAGTGCATACCACGTGTTTTATAGAGTATATTCTTGACCTTGGGAGGTCTTACTGGGTGGAACGGTCAACTTTTGGTTAGTAAAAAACAGCTGGCAGCTGTCTGTGGTACTCCAATGAAATTACTAAGATTTACTGCACTGGTGTTACATGAATAAAAAGAAAATGATTATTTATTTTGAGATAATCCATAATCCTGTTACTTAGTCTAAACTATTGTAATATAGGCCCTAGGACCTATTATAATTATAAAATAAATGTTGCCGCCATAACTTCCTTCATAAGCTTACATTTTAAACAGGTAGGCCTACATAATTAAAACCTTCTCCTCCTAGACCTAATTAAACAAGGTTTGCATGAGAGACTTTGTCTTAAAAACATACAAAAACCAGACAGGCCATGTACCAGAAGCACAGTACAAGGCACTGTTAGGCACACGGGTTTCCAAGCGTTAAATGTGATCCAGCCCTAGCCCCCAATCTCAGCCCAGGGTCAAATAAACAAAGTTACTTGGCCTTGTCCTGGCTTCACAGAAACACAACTCTACGACGACTACCTTACACTGTACAGACTACAGTAGTTGAGACTTCTTGGCGAATTTCGAATAAACGATGTTTATTAAGTTTTCAACTTTTTACGTCGATACTGCCCTGCATTTGGGCTTGTTAGATTAAGTTATTCAGTATCGTCAGAACGTTGTACTATTGGCACAAAATCATCTATTAAACGGAGCCTGTGGCAGTGTGTGGTATCAGCATCAACATACCGTTTGCCCAACTCGCAGCACGTAAATAAGTGACAAATCAAAGAATGCAAAAGAACTGGGACTGTGCTACCAGTACAGCAGTACCCGTTAAAACGATTCTGCTACAGACGGGTCGTGTTGCATGCATTGACGTCATGTTTTCGTTTATGTCGGTTGGGCACAAATAAACGCTTATAACGTAATTAAATGAAACAATTTACTGTCATCGTCACTATCTATGTCTGTTTTTATGGTAGACGTTGTTAGAGCATTTGCTTAA
The DNA here is from genome assembly GCA_963995525.1 of Escarpia spicata. Taxonomy (NCBI): domain Eukaryota; kingdom Metazoa; phylum Annelida; class Polychaeta; order Sabellida; family Siboglinidae; genus Escarpia; species Escarpia spicata. The sequence goes on along the minus strand of OZ023212.1, from coordinate 41,052,724 downwards.
AAGTAATTACTTTAAAAAATAATAGTGATCTTACTTTCCATTGTACAGCTCGCCTGCTCCCTGCTGTCTCCTAATTAGGCCACATCAGCACGACACCTAAAAAAGTAAAGCATATCGTTAATCGTGCACCATAATCCGGCAAACACGTTGTTGGCAATTGTGAGATATTTGACAGCGATAACAAATGGTATGTGAAGTAATTAAAACGCACTGAAACATTTGGACTCAACCAAGACACACGCGCACCAATATATTACTGACGGCAAACAATGGCAGGCGTAACGTAAGACACAGAAATGTCTGAGAGCCAGAAGAAGACCCGTGAGAGCACGTAAGAGATCAAAACCACCACGCACGAAGCAGACGACATGACAGTGGTTTTTGAGGCATGCGAGTCAGTAAGAGGGGGGCGTGGCGTGTGACTGGCTAGATCTACCGGTCGGATTGGTCGGGAGAAGAGTGCGCACAGCTGAATAATCCACCGGATGTGTTTGCTTTATTTAGAGCCCTACCATTTGGGGCCTGAACATCCGCGTTGTCGATGTAGGGGCCGCGCATTCGTTTTTTTTTACTGGTATGACTCCGTTATGTAAGGGACACACAAAAATGTCCCACGGATAATCTCCATCATCGTCGCGGTCATTGATATATATTAGGCCCTGTATAATGTATGTTTTATTCCTGGAATTTAAGCGCACCATTCTTTACCAGGAACGGTGTGTAGGCCTACTGATAGTACATGCGACACATGACATAAACCATGAGCGAATGACTGAACCAATGACAGAGTCCGTGACTAAGTGAATGCGGAGAGTTTAGAGCCGGAGATATATACAGGGATTGTTTCAAAATAATGCATTTAAATCGTTGATATAACGTTTTGACCCCACGTTTGGGTTAACACTACGGTGACTTTATTTATAGTGTGGTATGTGCCTGTTTTAATGGTGCTTTGACAGCTAGCAAAACGTTCAATGCAGTAGGTCTAAGCCTTACCAATGAACTTTCTGAGGTAGCCACCGTTGGTCCATTTCATTTTTTCTAACTGGGTTGTTGCAAAACTACACCAAATAAAACGACAGGAATATTAAAGAAATCGGCGTTTGTAATGCAAAACACTGTACGCGAGATTTTGAATTAAAACCTCACCAATGAAGTGATTTATTTGAAGGCAATGTATCGGTGCTATATTTAGTATCTCTGTTTACCCGCTTGCGTGTTATTGTAGACCCACTTGACATTCTATGATATTTCTAAAAACTCTATTTAATTTTCAATACCATTAAGGCCCATGTGTGGATCGTCATGTTGTATGGCGTGTCTCCGGATGTTTACAAAACGGAAGCGCGTTGCCCACAACAACCAATGTGTTTGAATAAATATATATAAAATGCTGTATTGTGGTCCTCTTCCACAAATTATGACAAGTAGTTTTTAAAAGTCATAACGCTATATTACACAGCGTGTACAAGATGTAATTTGCATTGTAAAAACAATACAATGAATGTACACAGGTTCTTTGAAAGTTACTAGTGGTTTTTGTCTGTTGACATTATTAATGTTGCTTGCATTGTTGGCATCAATCAAATAGACATGCATACACGCACATAGACAGTCGCACGCACGCACGCACGCTCGAACGCTCGCACACTCACACACTTGCCATTTGTTGACCAGTAAAGGTGGCCCTAAAAGTTACTGGGCTTGTTGTCTTGGTGAAATGACCCCCATATCCATGCAAAGCACACATCATACCAATGTCCTTATCAACGAACCAAGTCAACGTTGTCCGCATAGACCCTCTCTATATGTGCATTTCCGAAACCACCTACATTGGGCGTGTGCTGGTAAATAATCAAAGCCGGCTGGAATATTCACCGGAAGTTGCGCTTACGCCGAATGTTGTAACCACTTTTTAGGAAGCAGTTCCTTTGACTTCCATGTTCAACTGTAGTCAGTCATGAGTTAAGGCAAATTACTACAAACATATGATCAATCTAGACAGAAGATGATGGTGACGCAGCAGATACGCCACTTATGACAATATTTAATGTACACGTAGCCTTCTGGCTCATATGCACGTGCTTGTTACACAATTACTTAGCGTTGTCACGTTCAAACAACCGAGCCGCGTCTTTAAAGAAAAACCCGCATGCCATGTGTTGATTGACTGCCAACAAACACCAATTATAGCAACTGGCGTGTGTAAACGTTGCACCTCCGTTTAGGTCACTGTTTGCACTGCAATTTCTTCTTCATGCATCAAATAAGCGCCACTTGAAATATGTAGGCCTAGACCCTATGTTTTGACTTGTGACTTCTCACACTTGCGTTTGTTTTAGCGCTGATGGTGTTAATTATATCAACTGATCACATCATATGCCAAGATACAACGAGTAGCGGCCTGTTGCAGTAGCTCAGTTTGGTAAACCACCAGTTCGTAAACCAGGCGGCTGTTCAAACTGCGGTGTCGCTGACACAATCTCACCTCATTCATATTAGACTAACTGTGGAGGACCCAAACAGCAGAAAACAACCCAATCCGAAGAGTGTGCAACGTGACACGAGAAGATAGAAGGCGATGGGAGAATTGAAAGAAGAAACTGGCATGAAGAAACACTTGAAAATTAAAATAGTTGGAAGTAGACTGATATGGGCAGGACGCGTATACAGAGAGACCCGATACGCTGAATGAGTGACGAGAAATGGACAACGTTAATACGGAGAAACAGAGCGGAGAGCGATGTCGAAAGAGCATGGGTGAACAGCAGACAATGGAAGACAATTACAGAAGACCAGAATGTGTAGGCTAAAGATCGAGAAGACTATTATGATGAGGGCGCAACGGGTCGAGTGTTGTGGACCCCCGGTGTGGCATATTTGACTTCCCCTGGCATACAGACATCAAGTGGTAAAGACCAACGGTGGTTGGTGTCTCTTCCGAAAGACACCTGTATCGGAGCGACGCCACGCTGAATAACTCTTGATCTACGTTCCGATCACGATTGCGACTAGAATACGACTTAATTCCGATGGACACACGAATAGGCGGCACACGTGTGAACTTTGTAGGCGACAGACGTGTGTACTCTGCTTCATTGGCAGCTTGATTTGCGCATTCCAGTGCCGGGTCTACGTGTGTACATTGGATCGGTGTCGACGGATAACTCATGCGAAACGAGCGAGTGTTGCAACGCGTTACGCAATCGGCATGTCGTGATTTGCTCTTGGAAAGTCGTCTGCAGTCGTCGTACTTTCGACGGAGACGGCGATGCTTTGACTCGTTAAAAACAGTCGAAGTCCGATAGTCGTTCATAAGCGCGTCTTGTCGTCTCGCAGTTTGTCGAACAAGATAACCCGGTCGCTTTCTCCATGGGAAATGTTGCGTTTAGCACTGTCTAAACTTCGAATTACCAGTGCACCATATACTTTTATTTGCTCAAATTGCTCTTACGTTAAACATATTGAGTCTGTGTGATATAGTATGTGTTTGTGAAGTGAAATACAAGGCATATCCCCGAACTTGACACTGTCAAAAGTCCTTGTTTGAAAACCACCCGTGGATCACTGAATGTAATATGAAATTGCCAAGCGCGATTGCAAACGTGTTATATTCCTAAACAATGTGTGTACATAACAGAATGAAGCAAACTGCGTGCAGTTGCTCAGTATGGGCTATTATTGTGATCAGAACTAACAAACGCTGTTATATATTATAGTACCGAAGACAGACTAGAAGAATATATTAAAAGTTTAATATGTACCTTTGACAACACATTCTCCTAATTAGTTCCAGCCTTCCAACTGCTGTGTCACACAGAATAACTGTCTAAAATTTTGAAAGTAAACAGTCGCCAAGATGCAACGCAGAAGAACACGAATTAAAGCAACACGACCGGGTTCACAGTTAGTGCAACAGTGTCTACCAGTGCGACATTTACGACCACTGAACCAGGGGGGTCAGGATTGTGAGTGTCGTGTTTACGGTCTATTTTCTGAGCCAAGCGTTCCCAAACAGGTCAATGCGTTGCCTCTCACGCCGAGTTGCTGACATTGTTTCAAAGAAATCATGACTCACTATGGGGCTAAGATGCCTGGTGACAATTATAGAGACGCTGTCGGTATTTCTATTAGTTGTCTAACCCCTCCTTGTATGAACAAAATAACCGCAGCATTCGCATGGCACCAGCTGGAACGCCCAACTGACTAATATCGTTTGGTTTTGGTTCCGATAGATGATCGAACGGAAGTCAGTCAACAGACTATGTGTAGAGTCAACCAAAACTACCCTAAACAACGCGCACGTTTTCATGACAACCGTTGCTGACAACTTTCGCGCCTCCCTAACAGCGCATAGTGACGACGCACGATCTCATTCTGTAGTGTAGGGTGTATTGACATGAATAGGCATTAATAAATATATTTGTTATGGTGCTTTGACCTGATGATCATGATTTCTAATGTAACCACAAAAAGCTTATTGTAACTTAAGCGGGGACACATTTCAAACGGTCTAGGGAGCATACAGTCAAAAAGGTATATACGGGCAAGCCAAATTACAAAGATTTAGGGGGCACGTGCCCCAACCCCCTGGATCCGCCTATGGCCATGGGCACCGTTCTATTGTATTAGACGTGGTCCTCGTCACACCTCCCAGATGAACTCCGGGATGTACTTCTATCCAGTTAACAACGCACGGTGTGATTTTGTAAATTTACCCAAACTGACAGCGACGCACGCACCTAACAACTGATTGCTGACAACATTCTCGCCTCCGTGACAACCAATATCGACGACGGGCGTGCCTCCTCCATTGAGTTACACTGCAGATTCGTTCACCATCCTACCAGCGACTGGTAATACGAGGAGAGTGACAATTCGACGGAACTATCTGGCAGATGACGACGTTCCCCTCGGAATCCGAGCGGCATTCCTGCGGCTCACCGGGGACAGCTGTTGACAGAGTGGATGGTGTGCTGCGTAACCCTTGCCGCAGAGGCAGGTGGTCGATGTTAGCGACACCGACGAGCACTCGGCGACATTGTTCGCGGCCTGTCGGTGCAAGAGGAACTTCAACGTTTACAATGTTGTTGTTTTTGTTGTTATTTTTGTTGTTCTTCTTATTATTATTGTATGCCTTCTTCTTCATTTTCTTGTTGTTCTTCTTCTTCTAGTTCTTCTTCTTCGTCTATACGTTATCTGTTATTTTAGCAGAATACGACCCATCACTCGTGATCACCGTACATTGTCTATGTAGCAACAGTTAACGCTGCCTAAAATCCTAAAATGAACACGTCTGACTGTGGATGGGTCGATGAACAACATATGCTGCCAGGCCTGTAGCGTGGTTGATTTTTTGGTGTGCATTTTTCGGCCTGGGACAAATTTTTCGTAAAGTCGAAGGGTGCTTGGAGGTGGTAAGTGTTAGAGATTTTCGCGGTGTCGTTCAACATTTTTACAGTAGTCTCAACTCAGTTTACTTAAGTCACAATTTCAAACCAACAACAACTGATTCCATCCAAGCGGAACTATTTCCCCCAAACGGAGTAACTCACACACAGCCTACGGGCCGGAGTTCGATGGTATAACGTTGCATTATTTTAAACTGTCCTACGGGAAGTCGAACCAATTGTTTATACTTTATCATAAGGTTTCGTTATATGAGCAAAAATGACACATAAATGCTTAATACCTCATGGTTTAATGAATTATCACCAATCCGTATAGTGAACCACCCTGTCTTATTTACATTCCCATCGCCCTGCTATGTTCAGAGTTATGAGAATCAATGCAACATCTACAAATAAACACATAATTACAACTTATTTTATTAACGCTCCCTTCTGCACCCCCGCCGGGGACCGCACCTGCCCGCTGATTGCTTCACCAGTTCACGGACGACGAGGGTGGAGTCACCCGGGGGTGAATTCCAGTCTGTTAACCATCAAAACATAAACCCTTTCGTTTGGGTCATTTCTATTGCCCCTAACGTGTGGCAACGGTGTGGGGGTAATACATCGTTAAGTGCTTTATAGTCCGGACGATCCCTCAGGCACGTGACGAAATATGGTCGTTAACAACACAGCAACATAGCACGTTTGCCAACGAGAATTTAAAGGAAAAAGAATAAGATGAAGGCTATGGAAATGTTACACCGGGCTCCCTCAGAGCGGTGTGCTCTACATAGGACGAGATGCAGGAGTGTGCCATCCAGGAGGGTACCGAGGCGTAAATTTGGCATTTAAGTCAAGTACATAATTCGCATTTACCCAGCTTCAGTTTGAGGCAGTCAGTTTACAGAACTACACGACAGCATGGCACGGGCCAAATAAAATCAACGACTGGCGATTGCATGACATCTCGGTACCATACGCAGCGCCGCCTATTAACAAAGGTAACATATTTATCGAAATGGATTGGGGTTATGTTGAATGTCGCCACCCTTTATGTCAGCTGCCGTGTTTCGTGTCCACAAACACGACGTTGCTGTCTCGCCGGATCGTTTGAAGACGCCGACAGAGCGAAGCTCAACCATCAGGACAGACTACAACGTCACGGCCGTGTAACTAAACACGGCCGCTGTCGCTGTTTGTCGCAACTGATTGCGTATTCAACACGGCGCAGGAATTCTGATCGCAGATAATGAAATCCCACTGTCTCGGTAATCGTGCACAGATGGAGAAGGTGATAGCGGATTTAACAGGACGAGAACAGCAGCAAAGAACCGCGGGAAGCGGACCACACATGTCATCTGCTTCGCCTAGGTCGGTTCTGGTTCCGGTTCCGGTCGTGTCCGGGTTCGACTTCTGCTGTAGACCCTAACTCGGGACCGGATGTGACGTATCGACCACCAGACAATCAAATACATTCCTATTTCACATTACATAACACCGACTACGATATTGCAAGCGATGTCTTGCAATGTGATTGACCAATGTGCTATGTTAAAGGCAGCAAAATGCATATGAAAGAAATGCGTTTTAATATAGAGTCGACGCGCTGGGTCACACAAAACGATTTTTATCTAACGTCATGTGTGCTACCAGTTTCACGCGCAGGGACCTAACTATACAAAAAATGTTACGTTCGTACGTCAGTTAAACCCGCCTCGGTCTTACTGACCCATTGCCGCATGCAGATGACCTCTCGATCGTACTCACAAAAAGGAGCTTGCAACGTACAATAACAAAGTCTGACCATTTTATAGTAAGATCATTGTTACATAGTCAGGCCCGTGGGCTGGGGTGCGACGGGTGCGTAAACACACCGCCGAGGCCGAAGACTTCCGCTTGCTGGGAAACGAGTTCCGCTCGAGGTCTTGAGGGGTGCAGTTGGATGCAAATGAGGCGTGCAATTGGTGGTTTTGGGGAGCCTGCAATCGCAGCTAAACAAACGCACTCCCTCAACAAAAATATGCTATAGGCGTCTGGTAGGCTGACACGGGTAGTCGATATTTATCCTATAAATTATGTAATTTACATTAACCGCGCAAATACTTTGTGATGAACCACTAATACTTATAGTTTTGATCATTATCTGTTCGTGTAGACCTGCAACACAACATGGCATTCTGATTAAGTTCAGATAACGATCATATTGCAGGCCCTCATTATAAACTGCGTTTCATTAACTTCGTTAAACACAGTTTGGTAGTCAAGATTTTAGAACGGATACAGTTTATGTTATACAATACGAGTTGACGATAACAGCAACGAGACTTTGTACTTGTAGCCGTCTCTAGATAAGGCGCCCACGCGGGTCGGTTTACTGACTGACTTGGGTTATCCGTGCCGCCTTCTTTCACTGCAGGCTCTATATTAAAAAAAAAAAAGCAATGACCAGAATGTGCTGTTCTTGTTCAATCCGATTGCTTTGTGATTGGCGTTCATTTATCCTATATAACACCAGTGTGACCCCGTGTTACGACAAATACCGCGGATTTCGCAATGGATGTGTTCTTGCGATTATAAATGGACGCGGCCATTCTAAAAACACTAATATTGCTTCGTGTATTGCGTTTGATGAAGAACTTGAAAACAAAACGTTTGCTAGGTTAATGCGTAGTCCGGGTCTACAGTTGTACGGGGTGTCATAATCCTGTATTCGCAGTTACAACGTATAATCGCTGTGTACCGTATAGTGCGTATGATTTCTTGAATACGGCAGTTGTTTGTTTGTTAACTCATCAATGCCTGAAAGTGACCGTAACACCGTGACAAATTCAGCCTTCTAATCTTCAATTGCATTAATCGGAGTTTCGAACAAATTGGGCGAATTTTGTTCCCGGTAACCGATTAGCTGACAAAATTGCTCGTAGCACGCCAAACGACACACAGGAATGTTGGCGTAAATTACTGTCCTTTGGCAACGAATGCTACCCGGGTAACGTCTAACGAACAACATATTGCATTACGTTGTTTGCGCAAGCGACACCGTCGGCGATGCAATAAAAGTACGTTTTACGCGTCAGACGATATATATCGCCAGGGGACCGTAATTCCGCGTCGTGGTGGGGGTTTGCGTCGAGAGTATTAAACGATAGAGTTTCTGAGTTGCATGTGACAGTATCAGTTTGTTTCGACAACCGGGAACGTTTCCTATACTCACTGCTTGGAAGCAGTAGGTTTTGATATGTAACAAACTCAGTCGACATTGGTATTCTAAAATATTCTGCACAGGCCTTCTGATAAAACTAACTGGCTCGACCAACGGCAACGTTGAACATGCAAAGCTGACAACAATGTCATTCTTAAAAGCGACACATTGCAATCGTGTTGATGCAGTGAGCACAACATCGCTGAAAAAGTGTTATAGGCGCATATGGCCTATTGAATAAACCTAAAAATTAACTAGCAAACTCAAACAACACCCTGCTGCACGTATTCTGCCCTTACACGCATGCATGTGTAGTTCAGAGATCTCGCCAATAAACATGTTTTACTCCTATATGCCTGGCCGCGGTAACGTCACGTCAAGGCAGGCAGCACTCTCCAAACAGCGACTCGTTTCCGATCGCGAGCTCCTTCCAATTTCACCCACTCTTGGAAGGAGCTCGCGACCGGAAGAAAGTCTCTGTTTGGATATTGGGCAGACAGACTCACAGAGGCACCATCACGTCACAGCATAGTCGGATAACAGCTGACATCATAACGCACTAATGTAATTGGATAAACGTAAGCCTATCGCCTTGCCGACGTCAGGCAGACTACACCGAGTAGTCTGGGAAGAGCATGCACAAGACACGGATTTGTTATGTTCCAAATAACAGAAGTGGATATGTGAACAATCAACATTAAACTGGAACCAATAAGTTTGTGTGGGTCAAATCCCCAATTAGGGCAGCGCAACGAAATTGTGCAAAAATACATTACATTGTGACTAAAAATTAAAGTAAAACTAGATACACATACCATGCATTGTAAAAGTTACTGAAACACCAGATGCATATTGCCAACACGGGTTTAACGAAGGGCATTTCAGAATGTAGCAGTAATTTGAGGCACCTATTTATGCCACCCTAAAATTGGGTAGGATGTTTTCAAAACATGTCCTACCGATTGAAATGTCCCGGTAAGACATTCTTGCATCAAGGGAATGGCGAGGACAATAAGGAAATAGTTCGTCGATAAATGTATACGTGTGATGCAACCTTTGGTCCTTTGAGCGGCATTCCAGCGCCGGGGCGGCCCGCTGAGACGGGTGTTGTGTATAGAGCGGACATGGTCGTCACACCCACGGACACCCTGGCGAACATGTCAGTGTTGACGGCATGTCTATGGAAGCAGCCAGCCGCATCTCGGCCACCCTTTGAGCCTTAGAGCGTCATTCAGTCGCACTCTGGCTCGCACTATAGGGCTACGAGGACGCATTAGACAGCGACACGATTGCCCGTCACTTCAGCGTCGTTTTTCTCCCGATGTTGTTCGCCGTCGGAATGCGTCCTGTTGCTGATCAGAGCGCGCGACGCTAAAAGCTTCGAGTAAATGTCGAGTTAAGTGCGATTGTTATCATATCCAAGGGATCCGCGACACCAGGGTGTCTCCATAGTCACAACTGTGAAAGTATTAATATAAAGCCCGTCTTGTTGGATTACTATTGCACTGCATGCCTCTGCCGGGTTGCGACTGTCTAACGAGGTATGGGTATACATGTTATGTTAACACGCTCATGGCTAGCAATGATGCCCTCGTGAGTCCATTGTGTTGGGTGAGGTCTTGCTCCTCCTCTACTGTACACTGTTGTTGTAGTCGCACTTCACTTCTCCCTATCCGAGACCGTCTCCCCCACCTTTCGCAAATCCCTCTTCACGAATTCCTCCCGTCTTAGTTGTAGTGTTCCTCTTTTCCTGCGATCTTGACGTGTCTGTCTCAGCTCGATTGGTAGTCTACCCGCTCCTATTCTTACAGTCAGCTACAACGAACGCACCGTTTGTTCGGAAAAATACGTAGTCCATAATTATGTTCATTCAATAAGCTGTTAAAACAAGTGTACGTACGTCACTGTATGAATAACTCATTGGGTGAGAACACCATATCCCCGTGCATTCGGCCGTGAACACAAAGCAATTGCACTGACCAACAAATCTGCTCAGGATCAATGGCACCGCACACAAAGCCAGCACAGATCCCAGCCGGCTATCTGAGCTGCGGCCGATGGGATCAAAAGAGATTACTCGGGATAATCACTGATTAATTAACAAAACAGCGGACGACACGAACAGGGCAGGCAATCAGAGCTTCTTCAACGCATTACAATCTCATTAAGTCGATCTGCCATAGAGGATTGGTTCCATTCAATTGCGCTGTGGTGTGCAGATTGCACAACATTGTAGCTCGGTAAAGGTATGCAATATATGGTATAGTCTATTATTAAACCAGGGCTTTGGTTATAAGAAATCAATATGGCGTCCGGCCAATGTATGGAGTGGGTACTATAGCTGGACAACGGCCAAATTCTCGTAAGGACAACCCAGTTCTGGTCAAATACGCAGTCCTGTCGTACTAACCTGTGTCGCAGTCCACTGTCATATGGTGAAAACGTCCCCTCGTCTTCCGCTAGGCAATGGGTCTAATAAGGCAATTCGTCATGCGGACACAGTCACGCGAGACCAGTCACTCGAACAGCATGAAGGCCCTACCAGTAACCAGGGGAACAAGATCATGCACCATCCGTGCAATGGATGAATGGACAGATTGTAACCGTAACGAGGCGCTGTTATTGACATTCCAACATATCTGAATAGGTAAACGGTTATGCTGAAACAAACGAGAGAACCATCAGTACTACAACCGAATATTCTGCCACCTCAAATGTTTAGCTACAGCAATGAAGATTAATGAGTTTTGACATTTAGATGGGCGATATATTAACCGACTAAAACGTTAAAATTACTTGACGATTAGGCCCCTACGAGTGAGGTGATGCGAGATGCATAAAATACAATGGGTAAATGTCTAAACAAACACTGCACACGCACCGTGCCCAGACTCGCGGGTGAGTAATGTCCCGTGTAGCCCAGAGTTGTAGATCCGGGAAGACGTGTACAACCCGTGTGACTCTTTCACTGTGTACGGATGTCAATGTTCGGACAGGTTCTCCATTGTGTGACTCGTCCAGTCTACCATGTTGTGATATATGTCGATCAAGATGCTACCTCCGACCTTACGCGTGACCTTACTGACATCGTATCGATCGTAAAATGGCTAAATGGGTGGCGCGCCAGCCCCGGGGCAATTTTGCGAATCAAACCGACCCGCATGCACACATGTAGGCCTATGTATTCCACGCCGGAAACAAGCATAATGGTTCGCGTATAACGGCACACTCTATGCATGGCTTTGAGCTCCGTCTCCCCCCGTACACATATTATAACCATGCAGACCCGCCCAACTGTCCCATATTTCCTAAAACCCGTTTCGTCAAGCGAAGCCGCCCGGAGCTGCCGTCTTTCCGAGCCCATCTGTAAGCATGAGCTAGCCAGACAGACAGCGTTGTATCGCGTTGCACCGGCCGGAGTAAACACGCTGAGCGGCGACGCTCTGTCCGCAGCGAAGCAGGCGACATATCGGCCCACACCTACCTGTTCGATCCGGCGCGAAACAACTGAACGAAACTCGCTCCACTCGTCAAACGGAGCGATCCTGGGACAGCCGATCGGGAGCCGCTAGGACACAACTATCTCCACGGGCGAAAGTAGACGAAAGTCGACCGTCACCACACCCCGTCGTGGCTACGTCTGTCACCGACCGTACCCGTGCTAATCGGCCGCGGGACGCAGGCGATGACGCGGCCTCGGCGTCGCGGGGTCGTATCGAAAGTTCGTCGCCGCTTGTACCGCTTGTACCGGTCCGAGATCAAGCAAAGTGCACCCGTGGCTTTTTGGTGTACCCCCGGGGTGATATGAATATTATGATACCACGTTCGCGACCATAATAGCTGTGTATCGTTTAACACCCCCCCCCCCGCACTACTAGTTACGTCATCGAAGTAAGTGTCCCCCGAATATAGTGCCTCATATCCAGGGATAATACACTCATCGGTTGATTGAGCAAAGAACTAACACGACCACTCGACTTATAATCCGATTTCACCACATTTGGACTAATGAATGGCCAACACCTTTGCTGAGTGGTTTACACGCCACTGATCCGGCAGTGTCCTTGACACCTGCGGTTGTTACACGTTCTGCGCACACCTTAAGAATAACCAAATATGGGCTATGGTTCTCGGCTCTGGAAACCGCACACGAATAATATGTTGATCGCTATAATTAATAGTTTGTTTATTGATTTAAGACTTATCGTAAGATTAATCACACTTATTGCACTATCTACAGCAGGTCGATATATTTTGTATGTAAGGAACTGGCGGGATTAAACAATGTGGAACTTTATGAAATGCCTTTTTTTGCATGGAGAGAGGGGGGGAGATGGGGAAGAGCGAGAAAACAGAGAGAGAGGGGGGTATGGTGGGAGCGAGTGAGATACAGAGAGAGAGAAAGAGGGGGGCGAGGGAGGCAGACAGAGAGGGGAAATGGGAGAGAGCGCGGGAGAGAGGGGGGTGAGAGAGCGAGGGAGAGAGAGCGAGAGAGAGAGAGAGGGGGAGGAAGGGACGGCGGGAGGGAGGCGGGGAGAGCGATGGGGTAAGGAGAGAGAGAGAGAGGGGGGAGGAAGGAGATGGGGAGAGCGAAGGAGACAGAGAGGGAGAATGGGAGATGGGGGAGAGCGAGGGGGGCAGAGGGAGACAGGGAGGAGATGGGGGAGAGAGGGAAACAGGAGAGTGGGACAGAAAGGGGGAGCGAGGGAGACAGAGAGAGATAGGGGTGGAGATGGGGGAGAGCGAGGGAGACAGAGAGAGGGGGAAATGCGGAAGACCGAGGGAGACGCACACAGAGAAAGGGGGAGATGGGAGAGAGCGAGGGAGACCGAGAGAGAGAGAGAGAGAGAGAGAGAGAGAGAGAGAGAGAGAGAGAGAGAGAGAAAGAGAGAGAGAGAGAGAGAGAGAGAGAGAGAGAGAGAGAGAGGAGAGAGAGAGAGGAGAGAGAGGAGAGAGAGGAGAGAGAGGAGAGAGAGGACAGAGAGAGAGAGAGAGAGAGAGAGAGAGAGAGAGAGGAGAGAGAGAGAGAGAGAGAGAGAGAGAGAGGAGAGAGAGGAGAGAGAGAGGAGAGAGAGGACACAGAGAGAGAGAGAGGGGGGGGGGGGAGAGAGAGAGTGCAGACGTTGAACGTTCATAAAAAAACCGATAGAACACTAGCTGTGATGTTTTTCTAGAACATTCGATATGCTGATTTTAAAGAATTATGATAAAACAATACACCTTATTTGTCTATAGGCATACACTGTATACGAATATGTTAAAATAAAAAACAAGATATGTGTCATTGACAAATGAATGATTAAAATCTACACGAAGAAAGAAGGTCGTGAAGTGATACCATCTATCTTGCACAAACCACTGTCTTAAACAATATTAAAGCAGTTGACGCAACCGAAACCGCAAGTAAATAATATCTGGGAGGTTGCCGTGAAAGAAATAACAGACAAGTGATGCAACGATATTTTGTGAAGGTCGCCACACAAGGAATAACGCTATTAGTAGGGCATAAGTTGGTGTGTTCATGAATAACCATAAGAAGCGTTCACACGTTGCCTTTGGAGAGCTGTCGTGCATGCTATTGTGGCGGCTTGTCACCAAAACCAACCCTCGTTTACGGCGACACGATATTTGTTTCGTGTCGCATCGAATTACCAGCAATCATCAGCTTAATGAGCGGGTGCGAGGCTTTTTCATGCGTTGACTGACGGGTAGAAAAAAATGGCACGAACAGACCGCAAAACGATAATCACATGCATGGAAAAGTGCGCTATTTATAGCGAACGGTTTTTGTTGGACACCAATTTCCTTTCATATACAGGGTCTGTATGTATGAGTCTGTCGCTGATCTTGCTCAAAAGAGAGTGTTCTAGTTGGTTCTCAGCTGTCTTACAACTCACTCACATTCGCTGTGAATTATTAGATTTATGTTAATATGAAATCCGAAATGCCATGACTATTCTAGTTTTCTGAGCAATGTAATTAAAATGCACAATTGTACCATTGTTCGATTTACCGCCACAACACTGAGTCGAGTTTTAAGAATAATTTTGAACGTCGTTAGATATATAGAAACCACGTTTATGATAATGTACAACATTTGAATACTAGTTAGTAGTTAGACAACAATAGTTATGTTTACGCCCATCCACGGAGTAACAAACACATAACAATGGAACAACAAACCAAGAAGAGCAATTACCGCCACTGCGGTATCTTGACTGAAACTCGTTCTTACGTCCGTTAATTTCTGCAGTCGCCATTTACGCCATTGCAAGCAATACACACTGTATAATAAGTATGTGCTAAACCGAACAAACATCCAGAGTGACACCACCTGGAGAATAGCTGACCACTCAAATTGTTCACTGAAGAAAAAAAATAACTCGAAATAAATGCATTTGTGGTTTTGAATTACATCGCCAATTTGTAGATTGAAGGCCTGGTCCAAGGTCGCGAACGAACATAGAATTAGGCGAATGAACGTGATGCCTTGCGTGTTCTGTCGATCCCCAGAGCTATGCCGGCGGGAGTCTTGTGCTCCTGGCAGGTTCAACCAAACCGGACAGATCATGGGGAAGGGGCCAGACAAAATAAGCACCCTGGTCCTCCAGTTTTGGAGTTTACCACAGTGCTAACAACTGTCTTGTAAAATAAAATTAATGTTACGGAAACAGCAACGAAGGTAAATTTCACAACTGTGCATGACGGCTTTCCAGAGTCAACGAGTCGCATGACTGCCTGTGGTGAAAGCCAAAAGGAAGACACAGACACGATTATCGGAGCGCTGAGTGCAAAAACGAAGACCAGGATTGAATTTTGGAATGTGAAGACCATGACCTTCAATTTGTATGAAACTGAAAAAGTGGCGCAGATAACCACAGAAATGCGATGATATAGCTTGCACATCCTCGGAGTGAGCGAAAGCGGGTGGACCAGACCGGGAAGACTGACAACAGCAACAGGAGAGACAGTGCTGTACTCTGGACGAGACGACAACCAGCATCGCGAAGGTGTAGCAGTTCTCCTGAAGAAAAGGGTGGACAAGTCACTGCTGGAGTGGAAGTCTGTCAGTAGTCGTCTGGGAGAGTTCGACTGAAGGGGATATATGGAAACATCACCCTCCTCCAGTGCTAGGTATCGACCAATGACGGAGAGGATGAGGACAAGGACGCTTTCTATCAAAACTCTCGAGCAGAAGTGAACAGGTCACCACGCCATGACGTCACTCTTGTCATGGGAGACCTGAATGCAAAAGTTGGAAGTGACAACATTCACAACGACAGGGTCATGGGAAGGAATGGATGTGGCAGCATGAACAACAACGGTGTAAGACTGGTGAACTTTTGTGGCATGAACAATCGTATCATTGGAGGGACCCTTTTCCAACACCCGGACATCCACAAACTGACTTGGTACATCTGGTCACAGCTTACATCAAGCTAAAACTGAAAAGTACAGGACACCGAACAATGGGTGATGTTGAGAGGCTTAGGGACCCAGCAGTGAAGAAAAGCTTCATTCTTCATTCTGTGAAAAATATATTTCGAGTTCTGAGCGGCCTTGAAAAAGAAAACGACTCCACAGACGACATTGACACAACCTGGAGCCAGATAGCCTCCATCTACACAAAGAGCAGCGAAGTCAGCCTAGGACACAAGCAGAGGAAGAGAACAGACTGGATAACATCAACAACATCGGAAGACACAAACAACAAAGAAGAAGCTACTGGAAGCAAAACTAGAAAGACTAAAAGGGAGACACCAAGAGCAACACAGAGAAGAACATCGGTAGGTCAAGCGCGCTTACATGGAAGGCCTGGCAAAACAGGCGGAAGAAGCGGCTGAGTGGAATGAACAAGGAACCGTGTACAAAATAACCAAGATCATTAGCGTGAAATGTCGTACCACTTCCAATACCAAAATTAAAGACAAACTAGGAAATCTCCTCACGACAGGGAAGGAGCAAAAAACTCGATGGACTGAACACTTTAGTGAAGTACTAAACAGGCGACCACCAGAAGAGGAAGCTGTTATAGAAGAAGCAGAACTGGAGATAAACACAGAAGCTCCCCAGAGAGCAGAAATCATTGCAGCCACCAGGACATTAAAGAATGGAAAGGCACCTGGGCATGATAACCTCAATGCTGAACTATTCAAAGCAGACCCGAGCTTGCAGCTAAGACCCTGGAACCCTTGTTCACAGTCATCTGGGAACGGATGCAGGTACCAACAGAATGGACCAAGGAAGTGATCGTCAAGATACGTAAGAGGGGGGCCCTTGGCGACTGTAACAACTGGCGAGGGATCACCCTTCTGTCAGTACCAAGCACGATCCTTTGCAAGAGGCTGTAGATGCAACACTACGGAAGGAACAGGCTGGGTTTCGCAGAGGAAGGGATGCTCTGACCAGATTTTTACGCATAAGAACATCATCGAGCAGTGTTCAGAGTGGCAAAGACAGCTATACATAAACCTTATAGATTTTGAGAAAGCCTTTGACAGCATACACAGAGACTGCCTATGGCGCATTCTCAGATCATACCACGACGCATCGTTAACATTATCAAAGCTTTCTACATCAACTTCACCTGCAATGTTGGAACCAGCGATATTCACTTTGAGGTTAAGACAGGTGTGAAACAGGGCTGTGTTATGTCAGCTGTCCTTTTCAATGTTGTCATCGACTGGGTCATGCGACGAGTGACAGAAGATGTACCAAGAGGGCTTCGTTAGACTCCTTTTCTGCACTATAGGATCTGAATTTTGCCGATGACCTTACTCTCTTTTCCCACACTCACAAACACAACCAGGAGAAGACAACCCGCCTTAGCAGATTTGGCTGTCAGGTTGGTTTGACAACACGGACCTTTCTAGCACTGAAACTTACCTTGGAAGTGTCATTAGCTGGCATAGACATCCGCAACAGACTAAACAAGGCACGGTATGCCTTCGCGAGCCTACTTGCAGCACAGTACAGCACAAGGACCAAACTCAGAATTTTCCAGAGTTGCGTGCTGTCAGCATTGCTGTATGGGGCGGAGTGCTGGAGAATGACGGAGCAGGACCTATCAAGACTGCCTACCTTCCACACGACCTGCCTCAAAAAAATCCTCAGGATCTTCTCGCCAAGAACCAATCAGGAGTTGCTTGCCCAATGCCAGCAAGAGGACATGCCCACCGTCCTTCGCATGGTTGCAGATGCCATCACAAAAAAACACATGTCTGGTGGACGACAGAAGGGAAGCGAAAACGTGGGCGCCCAAAGACAACATGGAGGAGAACAGTGGAGGCGTAACGGGTAGTAAGTAAGTAAGTAAGTACGTTGGCACCTGGGAGAAGATGCACTTACAGTGCGGTAATTCACGTATTAATATAGAAAAATGCAAATCCTTTATAAGCAAATGCTTTGAGGAACAAATATCATAATTATGAGTAAATAACCAATAAACAAATGCTGTGTGAGAAAATGCCACACTATTACGAGCAATGTGTTGTGTGAAAATATGCCGTTTGAACAAATGTTTGCGAGCAAATGGCGCATATGAGCATGAGCATGAGCAAAACCACAATTATTGTCATACGAGAACATAAACAGGGGACAAATGCCCTTTGGTCGAAATCCCCGTGTAACATGTTTGCAAACGTTCACATTGACTTCCGGTTGGTCAGCCACGAACAAAAAGTCGTTTCCTTCGCGCCGACTTAAACTGCGGTCAGGTTAGTTTGCCATGACTATTTTTCAGTTTTTACCCATTGACTTCCAATGTGCTTGGGTTTCTTTGCGAAGACAAAATGCCAGTTAGCGTGCTAGCCACGTCAACATGTTCTTCATATTCGGTGTTGCCTGTCGCCTAGAGTGTAACGCCGACTGAACATAGCACAGACGCTTTGAAGTAGTGTAGTCGTTACTCGTCTCACTCGGACAACGGAACTAGTGTCAGGTGAAGAAAAATCGTGTTGCGATTAAAATGCAAATATTTGTAGCTGCATGATATTGAGGCTACGAGAAGGCGCCATGGACAGTTGTTGACAGTTGAACCAAGTAGCAACTACATTCGACTCGATAGAATACATCGTAATATAGAATTTTTTTTTTTTTTATTTTGGAATAGAAACGAACATTAATCGTTACTCTTTCTTACATCTCCTAATTTTTCATTTTTCTTCTATATTCCAAGCACTATTCCATCTTACCATGTTAACACCTTTTTCATATTTCCATATCTCCCTCCCTCCCCCCATCTATATATATATATGTGTGTGTATCCCTATCTCTCTCTCTTCTCTCTTCTCTCTTCTCTCTTCTCTCTTCTCTCTTCTCTCTTCTCTCTTCTCTCTTCTCTCTTCTCTCTTCTCTCTTCTCTCTTCTCTCTCTCTCTTCCCTCTTCATGTCTCTGTCCGTCTCATCTAAATATCTAAATATCTCTTCCTCCGTCTCTCTCTTCCCTCTGTTTCTATTCATCTTTCTCTCGTGACCTTTTTACATACCGCGCCCTCGTTCTTTCGTTGCCAGTTTCCATAGCAGTGTCAGCATGCGTGTGTATGTGTGTGCGTACACGCACACAATTTAATTTACATTTACACTAATAGTTTTTCAAGCAGCGCATGAATGGCGCCAAATAAAGACTTTTGCTTGCGTGAATACGTTTTATGCGTCTAACTAGGCCATGACTGAGGGCCCATCTAGGGGATGGTGCAACCGGGGTTATCGTTTGATGCTAGATGGCTTCGTAGATAGCGCAACAGACGCACTCTTGTGCACGGTTTGTCACATAGTCGGTGAGTCAAGTTGTCAATGCTTATCTGCTGATGAACGAAACCACTTGTCACCAATTGCGGGTGTCCCCTTTGTCCATTCTTCAGCTCGCGTCACCGGCCGTGCAAGGGTGACGGAGACTCACAATGCACGGCGTGTATTGGACGAGGTAAACCAGTTTAGCTGTCGGCATTGGAAATTCGGAAGCTTTTTCTATACGGTGTTATGCATCTGCATGCGCATTAATAGGCGGCGTAGAAATTAGGTCTTGCCATTTGAAAACAAACACGAAATAAACAGGCCAAATAGTGTCATCCCAATGAAAGATGTTCACAGTCGTCAATAGTGGGGAAAAGAGCTTAACTGGTCCCAAAATCCGTTGAATCACTCCATTCTTTGCTTATGTTAGCGAGGTGTTTAAGTGATAACGATGACTTAGTATATCAGATAAAAAGGCAATCATCATCCAAGCATATATAATACTACTATATATACCGAACACCCCCGGGACCACCTACATTTCACAGAATAAACCGCTCCCGTCTGTAAGGAAACTTTATATTTGCCTTTAATGAAAATTTAATAGGGGGCACCTTAAAACGGGGGCTTCGCCGACATTTTTGGCGCTCAATGCCATCTCCATGGAAGGCCCTTGACGATGAATGGCGTTGTACAGGCGTCCGCGAATGTTGCGTGCATTGACATGGGGTGTAGGACGTCATACACATGCAGACACTCGGCGGCAAGACGTCGCTGTCAGACACGAATAGAATGCAACAGGAGACGAGACTGTTGTCATCGGGTCACAGTGTGCAAGGACAGGTGTCGCAGGACAATACCAACCACGGACATAACACCTCATGAACACAATTCCTCGTTGATATAACCTCTCATGGACATGAACCCTTGGGACATAACCCGTCATGGACATAATACCACATGGACAAAATCCCTCATCTCAGAGATGGAATTAAACACAGTTGGGAAGATCGTCATTATGTCTCGTATTCAATACATTATGAAATGTCACTAAAGTATGACTGAATAGTGTCAAATAAACAAATTGCAAAAAATCCCCTTTTTGAGTTTTGTCCATGACATGTTATTATGTCCGTGAGTGATTATGACCGTATCCTCAAAGAGCAGACGTGAGGTAATTGAAGACGTTTATGTGGAGGCTTTACTTCTATGTTTCGGGAACTGGCAGCCAATATACTGACGCCAGTGGTAGTTTATTGACTAGGATACCGGCTATAAGTCCCCGCTAGGGTAGACATTTACCCTCGGCGTCGGATCAGGGTCGTGGAATCATTAGTTTTTTTTATTACTTGCGCTGGTACATACTCCTGGTAGAAAGTACAAACAGCTTTTGTGTCTTTTCAGAAACTAGGCCTTGTAGACGGAACAATGACACGAAGACGGAACCAGCCTCAATCAGGACACACAGACAGGAGAACCCCCAGACGAAGACACCGTCGTACCGTTGTTAAAGGTATACATGATACACTGGCACTTTTCACTCGACCAGACCCAACCCGACCAAACCAGACTCACCCCGACTGCAATGTATATGCCTACATTACACGACTGAGTCATATTTGAGACCGGTGTGGTGTCATAATCACGTAAACCTGATAACTTTCGACTACGCCGGAGCTTGTCGGTGCCAGTCCGACGTATTCGTAAGATTTAAAGTTTACGTGTGATTATAAGACCAGCTTCGAGTATGGCTCAGTCGGTGTCCGTCGGTGTAATGTAGGTTATACACTGCAGCCGGGATGACTTGAGTCTGCTCTGGACTGGTCGGACGAAAAGTGCTAGTGCATCTCGGCCTATAGTCTCCTTAGTCACTGACCAACACGTGAAACTCTCACGTTCTCGCGGAGACTGCAATTTATGTCCTCCTGTATTATGACATGCTGTTGAGGCCGCACAACGATAATTAAGAACCGTGCACCTAGTGTTGGAAGATTAGTCTATGACTGTGTCACCGTGGCGTCGTATCATGTCCAGAAGAAATGCAAGTGGAGAACCCGCAACGTATATCACTATAACGAACGAACGAACGAACGAACGAACGAACGAACGAACGAACGAACGAACGAACGAACGAACGAACGAACGAACGAACGAACGAACCGACTAACCAACCAACCAACCAACCAACCAACCAACCAACCAACCAACCAACCAACCAACCAACAAATAAATATACAAATATACAAATAAACCAACCAACCAACAACTAAACCAACCAACAAATAAACCAACCAACAACTAAACCAACTCACGAAAAGAGAATTGATACAAATGTATGCGAATGCAGTTGACAAGGCCACTATATGTCACTACATTCAGTACAGGCGACGTAGGCGTCTATGTTTGTCTTTATTCAACCCACGAGGGCACCCGGCGAAGGATATAAATGATCGACAGCAGTATGTTTACTGACAGCGCACACAAAACACCATCAACATTCCTCAGCTTCGTGATTGTCTTCGTTGGTCTGACTGCGTTGGTTGGTCTGACTGCGTTGATTGGTCTGACTGCGTTACTTTTACTCATTGTAAACGCGCGCAAAACTCGGGATACTTTCTGAGAACTCCCATCATCGCGTCGTAACACAATACAGCAGAATACGCACTCAGACGAAAGCGAATTCAGTGCGCAACGAAAGCGTATTCAAATCGGAAATGTATCATCTATGCCATTTCTCGATACAGGAGGAGATAATGTATTTTACAGTTTTGTGCATCTACGCACCTGATGGTAGACGGATATGGTGTGATCGATTATAGACTATACACCGATTTTCAAACTAGGAACCCATGTTGTACTAGAAAATAGTTATCAAAAACAGGGTACAGTTATAGATTACGACACATGTACCGTGTCCAGGATTTAATTTATATTTGCTTGCCTGCTACTTAACACGCGCGTGACAGTGACGCAAGGATCCTTGTGTACGAAGACAGAACCCGGTCAATTTGGACGACAAATCAGCTGTTGCATTCCCGAAAACAAAAATGTAAGCTTTCATAACAAAATTACATAATTTTAGTGCACATATATTAAAATTGTAGGTTGCCGCACAATATGGAATTGTCTGACTCATATTCGCATTGCTTTCAGTTGGGTCGTACACAACGGTTTTAGACCAGGTGACCCGGCAACAGTATCTGTCTCGTGCAGAATGTCAGTCAAAACACGAACCTAATATGGTAGAGCTACACGTCACCAGAGACAACTGGTATTACCCTGACGTATTAAAAAGACCTACGATCAGGCATCAAGCCGTGGTGTTTGCATTGGCTATACTAGCGAAAATAGGCCTAACATCGCTACAAAATACCTAATATGATGTCAAACCAAATACGAGTTTGCAGTTCGTGGATTCTTGCAAGCGAGATAAAGAAAGCATGGAGAGGAGAAACGAATTGTGTACAGAGGAAAGAGAGCGTCTGAATGTGAGACCATCTGCCGTAGTACGGTTCTGCTTCAAACTAGTTACACATGTAGCATCAGTACCAGAGACAGTTATTCAAATGTAGGATGTTTTAGTCACAGCAGATGTTGTCTACTGAACATCGATAACCACCCAAGGCGCAACTCCATTATCTTGCCTTACAGATTGATGTCAATGATAACCAGACTCTCGAAAACGAATGGATTGTACCATAACAACATCTACATGTCAATATTCTACCACCCAGAGAATTACACAAGACGGCAAGTGGACAAGGGCAGAAGCCGTGAAAGCGTTTTATATTTAAAAAAATATATATTTTATTATATATATATATCATAAAAAAACGCTGGAAAGTTCACGGCTTCTGTCCTTGTCCACTTACCTCAAAATACGGGTTGCATATATATATATAATATAATACATATATATATATATACTGTAGAATATATATATTAAAATATTCATTCTCACAAAAGATTTTACAATGAATGGAACGCGAGGCACGCGACCGTTGTCTACGCAATCATCGTTTATTTTCATCAAAACCACAACCATGATAAGCCAATATATAATAAGCCTACTAATGTGTTGCCGATGAAATGACACAGAAACCTTACGGTCGATGGCGGTGTGGATTTCATGTAATTTCCTATGATGTAATAAAATGGTGCAATTTACTTGGTTGGCTTTTTTTGCGATGGTGCGTTTTATTCGGAAGCATGTTTACTTCCTGGTCATTTTTTCGACAGGATGTGGCGAATTAAATGCGTAATCCGTGTGATAGATATTGATAATTCGTTGCTGTGCAGATGACAGATGTTGCAATGAAGCGTGACATTGGGCGACCCATATGCAGTAACGAGGCTATTATGATCATTCGGCGATAAAGAATGATTGTAGGCCTACTCAGTCACCAATATGCATATCTGATTCCCATTTGCAGCGTTTAATGAGGTGATAATGTTAAACATCGACGTCCGACATATTTCCCCCAAGACCTGCACACAATCTGATTGCAAACAATACAATGTATAGATGGATGACGTCATTAAGTGCGTCTAGTATTTAAAAACGATACCTTAAGTTGTGCATTCGATGTCATTATTCTAAGAGTTGTCAATTAATTTGTGTTCGAGACACGTTCAAGTAGTTTAATTGTTTAAATGTAACTCACGTATAGGAATAACAAGTTTTAAAATACGTAAACATCATAGCTCAGCTTTCGTATATCATGGATCGACAGCATGTGGACTATACGACGAGATCCGTGGAGCTTTCCACCTGCTAGTGGAATAATAACCAATTCATCTTCTGACGAGAAACGAAGTTCGCCTTGCAAAATAATATTTACATACAATTCTTCACTAGTTGTTCTTGGCTCTTCTTTCCACGGCCGCTCTGTGAACACAGCTGGGCGTAGTATCTTGTTTTTTTAAGTGCAATCTATGAATGCTTTGCGAATGGTATTCGTCCATGGATCGGCACACAAACCGTCTTCGGGTATGGTCACAGGTGAAAACGTCGGGGTGTAGGTTGCTGCTCGCTAGAACGACAATGATGCTGCACCCACGCAACCGTTGGAGCAACTGTAGACGCATAATTCGACTTCGGAAGAATGTCCTTCTGTCTCGAGTGTCTAGTAACTATGTCGCGAATACGGCATCGTTGTTGATGCACTGTGATATAGAAGCGCACCGCTACGCCAACAGTGTTCCTTAAGAACCAAAGGCTTAGCATGCGTCGCGTGCCAAAGAGGTGTACGTAATAAGGTTCTAGTTTCTCAAGAAGCGACAGTGGTATCTGCATGTCGTCGTTGCTCCCATCTCGGCCGGCTCTAATCCACACCCACACCGCGGAGCAACATCTCGATGTTTCTTGTACGTGAATGGTGAGACTAGGGCATGGACATGAAGAGAAGAGGCCACGGTCACAACGTCGGGTCTCGTAGACGTCTCAAATTAGACTCGTGTACACGTGGCTGTCTTGCTTTACATATCCTTTCGGACCTATTTTCCGTGTCCCTTCTGGTGTATACGTTAGCACCGTCAGGTAGTGGCTGTCTTATTTCTTCTTAACAACAATATAACTCGGCCAGTTCCATTTTCTTTCCTTTGACTGTGTGCTGAACTTATTTGACCGTACATCGAGTAAAATAAGAAATCATGCAGATGGTAGTTTATTTATATCTGATGCACATCTTTGAGCTGTTGAATGTCCACAGCAGCACGATTGCGATACTATTGTTGTGACACTGGTATTGCGCTACTTTGGTGTATGTGAGGAGGATCGTCAAATAATGAAACACCTCCTATAATGGCTGTCGTCTCCTACCATAGCCTTGCAGAACCGACAACCAGACTGTTTTCAACTCCCCAGAGCCTGTTTTTTTTGCTATGGCGAGGAAAGTGTAGCGACACCAGACGAGAAGACATTGGTGTGGTGTTATGTGGCGCTAATGGGGTAGTGTTGCGGCGCTAGTGCGACACTACGGGTGTTGCATTCGTGGTGTACTGGTGTCAGTTGTTTATTGATGTGGCGATATATAGGGTGGCACTTGTGTGGTGCACTGCTTGTGTCTTGTTACAGCGATACGATAGAATGGCGGTACTGTATTGGTGTTAAGGCAATGGTCGGCTGGTTCTAATATCATGTTGGTGTGGCGTCAATGTGATTCTAGTGCAGGTATACATTATCGTCAAAGAACGCACATTTTCATTTTCGACTTCACATTGTCACGGAACATATCTACGATTTGTTCGCACGATATGTTTTACTCATGTTTTTGCTGCGTGGTTGCGATGTGGACTTCAGTTTAACAAGTCTGTAATCATAGCTGTGCAGTTACACGATAACAACTCCGATTGTTACACCCAGCGTGACTGCCAACAAACACTACTAACATAGTCTTTGTAGTTGCCCCGGGGTAAGTTAATCACAAAAGCTGTCTTTCTAAATGACAGGAGTTTAACAAAAGACCCGTGTAAGAAAAAATTGCATATCCACCACTGGAAGATTTAATAACGTCTATGAAGAACTGGAGACGACTACCCGCCAAAATTAGATTGATCTATGACCTGACGTGATGGTATCTCCGCTGCTCTTGTTGTAGGCCTTTACGTACCATTCTCGTAAGTATGTTTCTTATTGTACATCTATGAAAATATATACAGGAAAAACAAGGCATGTCGTCACACTATGTTAAACTTTTGCTGTAAATAATTTGTTTTTATAAAATATGTGTCAGTAAACACGATTCTAAAACACAACACCACTAAAAGGCCACCGTCCACAGAAACACAAGTTTTGCTGCTGCAGTTGGATACGTCAAACGTCAATTTGGATATAAAAACGTCATTCAAAACGTTACTATTCAGGCGCGTCTTGGCAACAACTATTAGCAATAGAAGAAACGTTGCAATTTATTGTGTTAATTCAAATTAGTCGCGCAAGTTTTCTGACGAGCTGTCTGACAGAAATGGAGCATCCGAACAAACACCCGCACACCCGACGCCGCTGTCTATATATCGCGGCGCTTGGATAGTTTTGGCAGGTTGTTTACATGTGTCGGCCGGTGTTTACCCTCTTCTCTACGCTGATACGGTATCAGCTTCGTTTATTCAGCAATAAATCGTCAGCATTGTTGCGTTGGTCGCTGGACACCGTCCACGTAGATCATAATTGATAACCGTGACGGGCGACGTAAGGTTTTAAGGCGATTTCAGGTTGGTTCGTATAAATATTCCGTGTGGATGACCTATTGGAAAATGCACAAGTTGAGCCATCTAAATGTTGAACTTGTATCAGCAGGCATATGCCATGTCTGGCGTCGTGTTTAACTTACACAAATGGGTTTGTGTTGTATTTGAGCAAACTACCTGCGTCGAATGTCAATATTTTCACACGGCTGTCATACCCATCTTGCTGGTAGAATTGTTGTCATACTGATCTTTCTGGTAGAATTACAAACTGGAAAGACATACAACGAAACTATTTTTGTTTATAAAATTTGTACTTGATGAACACGTCACAACAGCATAACATACTGTGACGTCACACGTGGCCTGCTATCGGGACGTATATAGATATGCAGTGACGTAAATTATTAAACTTGTTTTAATAAAAATCGGGTCTACAGTAGTTAATTTCAGTGTTGTGTTTTGCCTATGTGTGTTCAATTACAACAACGGAAATAAGCGCATCCGCCTTCTTGTATCATATTTATGTTTTACGTGTAACTACATATGCACACATTATGCGCATATATATTCCATTTTTATTTTGAATAAATAAATCAATAATACTTATAATTTAAAGCAAAAAGATTGAGACGGTGTAGCAAATTGTATTTAAACGGTGTGCTTTACATTGGCTCTACGATGTATTTGCACAATTTACCCCAAGCTACTCCGATACACGGATGAAATATTAGATACATAATTTTATCGATAGTCATTCTTGTTGCACGACGATTTATCATCGTCTTTTTTAAATATACCTCTCTATCTAGATATGTGGTCCAAACATGTAACCAAACCAAAGCGCTACACCGCAACAATATCATCTCTTGTGTATGTAACTATTGTATGTGTATGCTAACATTAATTATACACAGTGGACACAGTTTATATTCTGACATAAAGCAGTCAGTGTTGTTTACATTACGAACGCGCCTCGTTTCCCGTCATTAATTTATTTTACAAAGCTTCATCTACCGTACAATTGTTCAGATTTGACCATATGCGTTCCAGCAAAGTTTGTGGTGCGCGACTACACTTGTTAGTAGACCAACAATCCTTTTAAACTGTCTGTCAACCGGTTATCAGTAAAAAAAATTACGTTTGACTGTTGATTGATTTGCTAATCTCAGCCTAGGCATACTAATACTATCAAAAAGCGCTATTCTATCAAACGCATAATTGGCACTCAAACATCGAGTAGTCTGATTGTGCCCAGACTAATACAAGAAATCCGTTGCTGTTTATATGACATATTATTAAGTACCTGTATAATACGTCATTGGGTCGGGGTGACATCTGTACAATAAAAAGAAAACGTCCAACCAACGCCCGTTATAACGCACACGTGTTTAGTTCATTCTTATAGCCGGTTCGTTTACAATGGACATATAACTAACTGACAGTTGCCCCTTGGCACCGTCGTTAGCTCCTCGTGTTTGCAACGAATAAACTACCGAGTTCCCGTTTAATGTCGTACATACAAGGTGACAGTTTATAGCTTATATGAATGTGTTAATTATTATATATATATATATATATACATATATACATAATGCCACGATTGTAGTCACAGGGATGAGATGGGGGCACATATGTACAAGCATCCTGTTTTAATTGTAGCTAAACATACCTGATAGGAGCATGCAGTTGGTACCATCGTGTAGACAACTCACAGGGTTTGTATCGGCATGTTAACTAACTTCCAGCTGTATGTGCGCCATAGTGACTCGTGAACACGTTGCAAGGCAAGCATTAGAATGGAATCCACAAGGGAAACTAAAAACAAGAAGACCAGAAGATCCATAGCTAAGGACCTGAAGAAGTATAAAACTACATGGAATTAAATAACGAAGTCAGATGACAACAGAGTACATTGGAAATGCATCGTTTCGACCATGTGCCCTTCTCAGAGCGAAGAGAATTAAGTATAAGTGAGTGAGTGACTCTCACTGCGTCTAACCAATATTCAATTTCAGTCCAAGATTGCTATAACATGTTCACAGTCACAGTGACCTTTGTTATGCCGCTCCGTGGTTCCGCGATGTCTCGTACAGGTGTATTATAGACGGTCTGTCTACAAGTACCAGGTCGACTACTCCCGGATATAATTGAGTTCGACGGTGGTTCCTTCCCTTATTGCCAAAAGTAGGTTAATTGCGACACAACAAACCTTGTGCGGTCGCCGTGTTCAATTTGTTTAGACGTGGATCTACTTTATTCACTGTAGAGCATATAAAAAGAAATTGTGAAAAGAAATTGTGTAAATATGAACTAAATGAGTTGGACCACAAGATGGTGCAAACGGCATGCATGCACGTGTATCGTTTATTTACATTTAAAATATGAAAGCTAGTTTAGGAACACGCTGTACATTTCGTTTCTCAACCATAGCATTAAACGTGTGCATTAATAATAATGACAATGTCACATCCTCTCCGAATCCAGTAATTATATCAGTCAGGTTTGATTATGAGCTTGTGACAACAGTTTCCCGTAATTGCCATAGACGTATGTCCGGGAACAAAGATCACACAGCAGTTCAGAGCGAAAGCAAACGTTCGGATGTGTAGCATGCCTATGTGTAAGCCTACCAGCGCTTACATAATGTGGCCCATTTGGGTTACATGGCAGCAGCGGTATGACGCATCACACAAACCATTTGTGCTTCTTCGAGCGTGTTGGTATGCAGTATTACGCAATGTCCTAACGCTATTACTTCGTAACTACAGCTCACAATTTCAGCCGAACTACACTGCATTAGCATAACCGAATATCCGACTTTTTGAATAACTATATGCATAATATAATAGCACACAACCGCGAAGACTGGCGTCGACTGGTGAAACATTCAGCAATGCAGCGCCCCTATGACCCAGGCGGGT
Source organism: Escarpia spicata (assembly GCA_963995525.1). Taxonomy (NCBI): domain Eukaryota; kingdom Metazoa; phylum Annelida; class Polychaeta; order Sabellida; family Siboglinidae; genus Escarpia; species Escarpia spicata. Next base: position 41,023,286 of record OZ023212.1, on the reverse strand, counting down.
TACTGTAGCAGTAAGTAAGTAGTATGCATAATCGGACACATTATGTATACATATATGGTAACAGTGCGTGTGCGCGCGCGTGTGTGTGCGTGTATATGTGTGTGTGTGCACTCGTCAACCCTGGCACCGTTTCTTACAATGCGACGGGCGATAGAGCTTTCTCCGAAATGCATTTTGCTTAGTGTATAGGCGCTATCTATAGGGCCTACTACATTCCAGTCATGTCCAACCCGTGACCCGGCTCCAGGCATTACGTCTGACGTTTGCACCACGCGTCACACATAATAACATAAAAGAAATATATGTCACCATCCCCTCCAGACAGAAACAGCTAATGAATGTCACGTGACTGACCGAAGACTAATAACAAGGTAACTTTTTTGCACCTAAATATTTTAAAACTAAAATCAGAGGCGCACCAAGACAAAAGGGTTTACTAATCTCAAAATCAACAAGCAGTATTAAAGTCGTCAACAGTTGGATGGGCCAGGGGGTAATGTGCAACGTTATAAAGGTACATTTTCAAGCTCACAATTTTGATTTTTTTTCACTCGTGAATTTATTCGGAATTTGATTTTTTTTAATGTGGGTACCTTGTTCTGATATGAAATTTTGTTTAAAGGAACACCTGACCGACCACAATTGAACCGACTGACCCGATCAAGGTATATGACGACAATACACGTCTCATTGGAGACGTAACTAAACAAAAGTAACAGCAGCGCATGCACTGGCCAAAATAATTCGCTGCACCAGTGGGTCGAACTACCTGCAAACTGCATTTATTTACCGGGTTACCGATTTTAATTGTCAGCTACGGACGCTTAGCATGAATTGCTGAAATTTGTTTGTCATAGAAGTCGTTTTGTTAACTGTTCCGATTGTCCAACAGGCGTAGAACTGTTTATACGACAAAACTGCAATCGTGCCGGAGATCGATTACAGCATGGGCTCCTAAACTGACGGGTTCTTGGGTCATCTGCAGGTGATTGAACGTCGACTGCGTTGCGCACTACATAGCAAAACATCGAGTGCTTGAATATTATTCAATTTGCACGGGCATACAACTATCCAACAACAATCAATCAAACTGATAATATATCATGTTAATACGTTCGGGTCAATCGACGTGACCGTGGCGTGTCCTTAATGATGTCCCTAACAGGCATATAAGTTGACAGTAAGCTGTCCATCGTGTATCGGCTGAATGAGCTGACCGGCACAGTGGGGCCACAATCTGGCCTACGCAACCAATTGGCAAATCGCGGAATATCGACGCTATTCCGCTGCCATAGAAGCCGTTGAATGGCGACGCGAGCTCTTGTGAGGGAGACTTTGAAGAGTCGAGTGAATACATGACCTCGGGCTAATGTGCATACCGCAGAACCCAATTAATGCGTTACGACCAAACAATGGAGCCAGTTAACCAGACAGGCGTCTGTTGACTTCGATACAAATCGAGCAGGCGGCGACTCCTGTAGATCACGTATTACCCTGGTCGTCTTAATGAGAACGAACATGTTTGTGAACAGGTGTACGTCGCAAAATGGTCACCCGAATGAAGATGCCATTTTGTGTGACAAAGGACAGGAGAATGCGACACACTGAATGATGTATTGGAATCTTATGGTGACCCGTTAATCGTAGCCTATGACATAGGGTCTACTATAGATAGTATCTAGGGTTATCGTGCGAGGCATATGCACTTCATACAAGGTATGCAGTACAACGATAACTATCGCGTCAGTCTTCGCAACCAGGTTGCCCATAAATGTCACTGTCTATCTGTAAATCTATAACCTATTAAATAGCTTTGGTCATTTATATTTATGCAAATATGTATTAAATCGTGTTAGTGTAAGTATAACACCGTGGCTAGACGTACACCTGCAGGAATTTATTACGGCTGGTGCTGTTTTAATCTGATTTAACTTTCATAGGTTCAAAATAACAACTATCACGCATATGTACAGGCTACAACTAGGCTAGTTACACAATAGCACCTTCTCAGATGGTGTCCTTACATTGGTGTGTATACAATATTATGATGTTTATGCATGTAATATTGCATTTTAAGTTATCTCCGGCCTTGTGACACGGCATTAACTACCGAGAAAATGTGAAACATTCTCAAATGGACACTGTTATTTAATAAACAGTTGTACGCAGTATATGTACACAATAGCATCATGTGTGTATGCATGTGTGTAGGTACAATATGCCTACTGTTCTAACAGCTAAAATAGTGCATCGTGTATCGCAGACGTCGAGGCTAGATGTGAGCACGGAGCTAACTACTTCTGACAATGTGCAGCCACGTGGAACGACTCACATATCGATGACGTCACAACAATTACATCGATTTTGATGCAACGCGCTATTCGTCTGGGCGACATACACCATATATAGGGTGTTCCCACTGATTTATACGAAGTGTACATTTCGAACACCCAGTAGCATTGAGGAACAAACAAACAGGTATTGCCTGCTCATAACAGAAAGACTGCCCGGGGCGAAGGTTGTTCTTAGAAGATTATTACGATTTACGACCGTACGATTAAGCATTTCCGAACGTGTGTTTATGGCCGTTGTTGGTATTTATGATAGTATTTACATTACGGTTGTGGACCTAATGACATTATTGCCATATTGTGTAAAACTTTGATATCACTGGTTAACCTATTAATTAACGACGGTACACATAATTCGCAGTAGATTGGTGGCTGAAATCAATATGTGAAATAACATGCTGAAATCGAAATGTCAATACATTACCACATTATGCTGTCGAATGTCATGTTTGTGTCCCTACGATTTGCATTGTTTAACGTGAAGTTGTTAACACAATTTTTTGTGCAAGCGATGGTTTACCCATGAGATCACACGTTAGGTTATACTGAAGTTGTAGGCATGCAAGCGGCAACAGCGTTGCGGAGGTGTTGTAGAATGTAGTACCGTTGGTGGAGAGCACACCATGATCTAGTAAACAACATCCACTGGTTGACAAATCACTACAAACCCTCCACATTCTGATCGTGACCTCCTAGAAAACAAGGCGAAGTACCTACTACCGACTGCACATTTAATCGCTGTTTACTTGCATGAAATACACTTACCACTGAAGCAGTCGGGTAGCCCGCAGTGTCGTCGCCGGAACAGCCGTGGAGGTCTCACTCACACAGGTGCACAGACAAGGTTCCGGTTGATAAACTTTCTTCGTCAGCTAGATCCGTTTACCGACTCCCGCCGGCGTTGTTGCAGCGGTCCCACGGAGCTGTGTTACGTCGCCGCTAACGACACCGACTTCAGGATCACTCGACACGCCGAGGATAGCACGGACGTAAAGGTATGAACAGTTTACCCCGAGACATCGACAAACACGACGACAGCGAATAAACACACACCTACAACGACACCAGGCGGCTGAGCGAGAAACTAGAGCGCAGTCAAGCGAGACGACAAGTCACTTAAGAAGTGGCCAATTGTGGAGCGATACTCGCGTCTGAAGGCGTCACCTACTCCGCGACGCTATAGTATTTCACATGCATATCTGTTGAGATTTATTAACACATTGAGAACTCCGGGCGTCCTTGTCCTTGTCCTTTTGACATTTAATTTTTTTTAGATGGCGGACTAGTGCTCCTGTTTGTCTACTGCACAATCCTGGTCATACTTTTTTATACTTTATTCTAGTATATCTCGGATATGGATTAATGTGAATTTTATATTCAGATATATGCAACATCATAGGCTGGTTTTTATTGTACCGGGGTATACAAAGGTCGTCATTGACCAAAAATCATGACTCACTGAATGTTTGTTTCTGTCTCTAACCGAAAAATGTAAATTCACCGAAGAAACATCCATGGCCCGATTAAGACATTTCCGCTAATCAACTCATAGGATTCTGGCATTTAGAATGTTGGAATTTCTTTAGACGGTGGAACTCATTCACACAAAAAATGAACTGTTTTATCATAGTAAAGCATACTAGGTGATATAAAAGGTGATACAAGCATATTTCCATAATTGTTGTTGACAGACAGACATAGGTTCTATATTAAGACCAATATATTTATCAATCAATAAGTGAGTGTGTAAAAGCATAAATATAGTAATCACATGACATACACATTATCACGTGCGGGTCAGGGAGACTCCCACTAAGGCTAAAAAACCGCTCTCATCGGAGCCACAACTTTTGTTGTTATTGCGAAGCCGACTTTTGTCACAATTATATTTTTTGTATTTTAAGTGCAATTTCACCCTAAGCATTATGGGATAACAACGTGGAGCGCGTTTAGAGCGTCGGACTTTCAATCAAGAGAACCCGGGTTCGAAGCCTCCTACTACAGATTCAAACCTTGGGAAGTTGCATTCACTCTACGTTGCTCTAGTTCACTCAGCTGCATGAATGAGTACCTGGCTATAGACAGTGGCGGGTATTTGTGTACGAATAGTCTTCGCGCAGTAATTGTGTTGTGGCTGAATGCTTCGTTTTGACAAGTCCTAATGACTGGATACCACTCTATATAATCAACACCTTCAAAACAGCCCTGAAAACCCACCTCTTTAAAGTATACTTAGAATAAGACATAATGTGGACATATAGACATTGTATAATGCTGATCTTATACTATTTATGAATATGAATATTGTATTTATTATATTACTTATAATATCATAACAGTTATTTTGTATACTAGATATAAATTGTATTATGTATGCTAGATATATATTTCTAGAAAGGTTGTATTAAATAATCTACATTACAATGATAACGATCATTTTTTTATTGATTTTATGATGTATAATTAATGATAGTCATTTTATAATTTTTAGAACGTTGCTCTTATTATATTTTATAATAGTGCTTTTACAATTTCCCACGATATGATTCAGCATGAATTAACGTGTCCTGTAAATAAACTGACGGGGCTAGATAACTACGAACACAGTAATGACGATTATGGTGACTGTAATTATAATAATTTTCCAACATTGCATACATACACTGTATAGACCTACGAAAATAATTGTGTTTCTTCCTGAACAATATAATACTTTGTACACACTCCAACGCAAATCCACACCACTTGGCCCCAGTTAGCGCAATACAAACGAAAACACTCTTCACCCGGTTTCACCCCTAACCCGTTCCACACAGGTATTCATTAGATGGGTTGCGTTCACTGTTTGTTTACATTGTTCAGTTTGTTCAGTTTTCTATCGACATGATCGAATTTGGCTGCGTCAGCAAACAACAATTCAATCAGCTTCCACAAACAGTGATGATTTCAAATATTTGTGTACGTTATTTTGTTTTATGATTCGTTGACCGCATTGAATAAACTTCGTAACGTCGTCGTAAAACCTTGTACGGTCCATGCCATTTATCCATAGGACCTCCAGTCGTCTGATTGTGTTCATGATAACAGGTCTTCGTCTTTCGTGTTTATTTTTTAACTGTTGCCCGCTTGCGTAACCTTGTTTACCTGACTGAATCAAAGACCTTTCATTTTCTACAAATATAATATAAATATAATATATGCGAATGTTGTAAGTAACATGTTTTCGTGCAAAGCACTATCGCATAGTCGTCTGCTGAGATCGGCGTCGACTCGAAGCGACGCCAAATAGAATGGCCGAGAATGTCGAAGCTTGGGCTACGTTCGACTGGTCTTTAGAAAGATGCCGCGCGGTAGAATGCGACCTAACCGATTGTTGCCCCTCAGAAAATGACTCATTAACCACACGTGTACAGACGTCCAGGTACGCTCGCCGCTTGAGAGAATTAGCCACGCGACGTTTGTGGACTCTTTCACGCTCTGTGAGTTTCCGCCGACGAAAGGCTATAGGGCACGCAAGTCTCGTCTGCCTCCATACTGGTTTTATGCTATTGTGCCCTTTTCATTCATAATACGGTACCCAACGACGCGAACGAGCTATGTATTGTTTCGCATATGGGTGTAACTGCCACTGCAGAAACCTCCGTTATAAGTTTTATAGGTTTCCACCCAACAAAAGCTCATCTAGCTCAGATTCGTGGTTACCGTTCTCACTGGTGGATTACCCAATAGGCACCATGGGCACGTGCCTAGGGCCCCCGAAGACCAGGGGCCCACAAAATAGCCGAGCATAATTTTTGTGGACTGAATATTCCAGCTAGCAAGACTGGTTAGGTCAATGTTGATTATGGTTACTGCATAAATTTCCTTGGTACTTCATTAGCCCGATGCGTTTTGCAAGCTGGGATTAATCCTAATATAGGCCATATATGTTTGAATGTTTAACACACATTATAAAGGTGTCAATATATAACTTACTATAAAGGAGAAACATCTTCAACAGCACCCCTCCCATCGTCTTCCGATGTCATGATCCGTCAGCGAAGTCGTGCTGAAGCTCTGGCTCAGTCCATCCAATATTCATTTCGTCCCGGCGCCAGTGGAGGTTTTTTACTGTCACCAGGAGGGTGCAACTGGAGGTTTCGCCTCCCCCAGACTACCTTCTCTTGATCTGCCCCAAGATCTACATAGAGCCCACGGATTAGCCAGAATTCAACCCGCATATAATATTGACACACACCCAAGGTCTCAGGAGTTCGTTTTTTTAGTTTTGGGGCAAAGAAAATATAATTATATAGAGGCCTTGAAAAGTTTTACAATTGAATCGAGGAGGTAATGTTAACACATTTATAATGTCACTTAAAGCGAGTCATCTTTATGTTGAAATACACACCCACCTACCTGAATACTATCCTGTTCTTTTGTTGGCGTTGTTTAAGCGACATAGTTAAGGTAACAATAACACGTAAAGTGTGTATGAGGCCCTACACACAGTAGATATTGGGGAATCACAACTACCGTGACACTGTTTTAATCATAACACATATTGGAAACACGTGGATGGACCTTTTTGTAGTCAACATTTAATAACGGACACCATTATATGTGTTCAATAGTGTGTTCAAATGAAATGGGACGAATCGAAAGGGAACGGCTGGCGAGGAGAGCAGGTGCACTCAGAGTTAGTCGGTGGGTATATGGAGAACAGGAAGACCACGACTGAGATGGGAGGAATTTTAGATTTGTCGTTCGTGCTGTTGTCGGGGTGCTGTTGGAAATTTGTCGCCGCTGCGCCGCTGTAACTTCAGCTTCTCCGCTGTCTCGGCTGTGAACTCGTGACGGTCGAACACGGGGGGGGGGGGGGGTTGGGGGCAATGCTGTTGAAAATAAAAAAAATTACGTTGCGCCACTGCTGTCAATTTACCTTCTCCAGCTTCTCTCCGCTGTCTCGTCTCGGTTAAAATTATGACATCCGAAGACTGTGTGTGTGTGTGGAGGGGTGCTTTGGATTGTTGTCGCTGCCACGCCGCCTATCTACGATCTACAAAAATACACATTAATCGTCTCATAAAATTTACATTTCCACCCGCCTTTAACGCTCGCCACAAAAACGAACATTCACGCTCACATTTAATACGGGGGGTGGGTGGGTGGGGGGGGGGGGGGGCAGAACCATATGTCTGCCCCCCCCCGAAGAAATTCCCCTGTTCCCGCGCCTATGTAAAGAGACCGACACTGATTACCAGTGCGAGATTGCAGGAACACCACACTAGTGATACATATGGCGGATGATGTCTTTCAAAGTATCTGCATAACAATTCAAATGTGTAAACTATCAACGGTCGCAGCTTTGGTTTACATGTTAGGACGTTCAGAAGCAGTATCATTGTAAATAAAAATTATAAAGTCAACATACACAAAAATGAATGGTTGTTTATTGTGTCTCTCCAACTTGACAGAGAAACCTATATTTCTGCAGACAAAATATATAACTTAAAGTTATTACAATTTTTCTCCTGGACGCACTGCACGCTTGAGTACAAGCAGGTCGAATTTTTCTCAGATACTAACGTAGTACATATAGATCACAGCTACTACTCAGATAACATTGGCTCAGCATTTCGCTGTTGTTCACATTGTGAAGTGACGCCCGAAATTTGTCAGTGGCGACATATCAATTCACTGAGGCGCGATATTGCCGTTCACCCATTTAGACAAATTCTACGTCTGCACGGGTATCTTTAGAATATGAAGTGTCTGGCCGGACAAACTCTGCTTGGCATTCGGTAAGTGCCCTGTATTTATCTGACGCGCAATTTGCAGTCAAAACCATTGCACTACCCGGCCTCTAATTATCGCAAAAGTGCTGAAATACAGAGCAACTAGGCAATGACAGTACGACAATGACGTTGACTGCTGACGAAATAATTTGTAACCGCTGAACGTTGTTCACAATTAATCGCTTTTGGTTAACACGGCTGTAGTGCTTACTCCAGAGGCCGACAAGATAACAGTCACCATACCTGTAAGTTTAAATGTTTTGTGCAACTGAGCGGTATTGTGTATTCGAACAGTTGCTTCTACTTCCTAAACATTGTATGTAACACGAGCCACGGTTGGTTGACATTAGTTTTAATATGTCCACCTGACCTGCCGACATCCACTGATCTAGTGAGTGATTTCATAGGCTGAGCTTAAATTCAGAGTTTCGCAAAGCGATCAGCCAGGGGGTACTGCTGGCTGGCACTGACATCATCGCAACAGGTACGGACCTTTTTGAGAAATGTTCAAAATTGTGTTGTGAGAAACATTCTTGTTTTAACCAGCAAACAAACGATGCGAAACACAACTTGTATGATGATATGAGATTTGTACACTTGTGTTATATATGTGGAAAGGTATTTCCAGTGGTGGATTACGCAGTAGGCACCATAAGAAAGTGCCGCATAGGGACCACAAAGGCCAGAGACCCACGAAAATAGCCGAGCATATTTTTTATGGACTGGATATTCCCGAAACCCAGCTAGCAATACATGATTTGGCCAATGGTGGCTACTGCATACGTTTCATTGGCATTACATTGGCCCAATGGGTTGTTCAAGCTGAGAATAATTGTGATATAGACACTATAATGTTTGCATGTCTGGCATACATTATAAAGGTGTTGCTACATAATTTACTATAATTTACAGCACCCCTCTCCCAATCTTCCGATGTCATGATCCAACAGTGAAGTCGTGCGGAAGCTCCGGCTCAGCCCACCCAATATTAATCTCGTTCCGGCGTCAGTGGAAGTTTTTGGCAACCATGGGGTGCAATTAGAGGTTTTGTCCCCATACTACCCTCTCTGGATCCGCCCCTGGGTTTACAAAAGAGCCCACGAAAATCCTGGATGACTAGGACCCATGAATGTCTTAATCCGCCACTGGGTATTTGTTCAGATTACTTTTTGAACTAGCCTAGGTCGTATCCTCTTAAAATAAAATACTATTTTATTTACCAGTTCTATGAACCTATTTTCCTCTTTCACGAACTGTCACAGAAGTTCCATTCAATGCGAGATAATGCATTAACCATTCTGAACCTACAGTCCATGATGCGTTTACGTGAGAGATTGTTCTCCATGTCAGCCAGAACGTGTGGTCCGACCTCGCCAGCGTATCCTAGCCGTAATTATGTAACGGGATTAGAGCAATGCTCTTATTTTCTTGCACTAAGAAGGAAACTGCACCAACATCGCACACCAACGACCGGTGAGTCACAACGCTGACTGCAACTAATGTGTTGTAATTCTCAGCCGGCCCCCGTAAGTAGTAAATGACCAACAGCGTTCGGCCGCATTGCGTGGGGTGGGGCCCACCGCTATCTGGTTTAACGAGTACTCTTCGTCACGAGTGGTAATTGAATTCGGACAAGCTAATTGAGCGGTGGGACAGGAAGGCTAATTACAATATAATACGTCGTCGGAACCATGTTGGTGTCATATAATGGTGCGAGCTCGGCCCAGTGCTGTAAGTTTAGCCGTGAACACGCGGACAATCATTATCAAACCCGCCTCCCGTCGTCGCTGCTGCTGATTACGTCAGTGCCAGCCAGCAGTACCCCCTGGCTGATCGCTTTGCGAAACTCTGAATTTAAGCTAAACCTCGCTCACTACTAGATCAGTGGTTGGCGGCAGGTCAGGTGGTCATAATAAAACTAATTTCAACGAAACGTGGCTCGTGTTACATGCAATGTTTAGGAAGTAGAAACAATTATTCGAATACACAATACCGCTCAGCTGCTCGTGCTAATGGGCGAATGGCTTATTATAATTATTGGGATTCTCAGAAGTCGTTTATCCGTCTTCAAATTGGGTCGGGTATTTGCGCTGTTCACGCAACGTCATAAACCTTTGGAAAGCCTACTGTCTCCCCGTAAATACGGGATACCACGGGGAGCTATTTAGTGGTGCAGTAAGTGTGGAGTGAAGGTCAAGCAAGGATACCACCAAATGATGAATGTTGAAAACTACGTTATTCCGCAGATGTTGTGCAATTACAATGTTTGCATATCTACATTGTCTACCTACACTAGGCCATGTTATACACCTTTGTATATTGTATCCCCGTCAAAATGAGGCAAGGCATAGAGTTGTAAAGTGGTGGTTTAACTGAGGAGTGAAGATTGAAAGTGAAGGTTGTTAAAAGATGCATCAACCAACATCACCACGTTTGGTGAGTATACAGACATCATTGTTGTTCCGTACATTATGAAGCACTTAATCACTCCAACAATATTGGCGTCGATCGGGAAAATTGACAGTGAATCTTGTTTTAGTTATTTATTCTATTTACTTATTTATACGCATATTATACTTTTTAATTAGTTATAATTTAACTTATTTAGGTTGTATATTCCATTTAGTGTTTTTATTAATCTACTTTATTTAAATGTTTTATCAATTTTACGATCTACCTCGCAGCCTCGCCTTTTGTTCGTACCGGCCTCACAAACTGTTACTCATTATGATCACCGTTTCGCGGTTAGCTCGGCGGTTCTATGGAACAATTTGCCTCCTACACTCAGGACAGCAACATTACAAGTGTTTAAACACTTTTGAAGACTCACCTTTTTAAACAAGCGTTTTTATAATTCACTATTGATAAATATATTTTTGTTTTATTAGTTTCTTAACATATTTATGGTTATTCTTCTTGTATAAATGAATGTATTTATAGTCGTTTTTAAGATTGTCTTAATTTATTTAAACGTTTTTTTAATGATCTCTCTTCTTTAGTAACTATGTTTAAGGTAATGTTATATTTTTTTACATATTTATTTCTTAGTTAGCATTTCTTTTTACGTAAAATACTATTATATACGTGTGCATGTATGTAAAGCGCCCGAGGGCAATTTTAATTGATTGGGCGCTATATAAGGGTACTTTTATTTATTTATTTAATTTACTTTTAATGTACCTATTGTACTTTTCAGCCTGTATGGCTGCCAAATAAAATAAACTGATTATTATTATTACTACCTCGCCAATAGAATCAAACAATCCACAAGAGAGAAGCGCGGTAACGAGATTCTGAAGAAAGTAACACGGGACAACAAGGAGCCAATAAACTGAAAATACTTCCATCGCGATGTTAACAACATACATGAGCTATTTGCATGTATCTCCATTAAGGTTGCAAACGTATTCACAAGAAAACCTGGATCTCACCAGATGGCAATACATCGAATGAGATTGATTACATCTGCATTAGTAGTAGATGGCGTACATCTCTACAGGACGTCCGAACCTACAGAGGGGCAGATGTTGGCTCTGACCACAACCTTGTGATTGGTAAAATCCGCTTGAAGTTAAAGAGGTGAAGACGGTCAGGCCATATGCGACAGATAACTTAAAGAACACAGACACATCAAAACAATTCTACGAGGAAACTAAGAACAGATTCCAAGCGCTACAACACTCAACCGACTTAGAAGAACAATGGCAGCTATTCCTTCAAGCCGTAAAGGAGAGCGCGAATGTAGTGTTAGGAAGGAGAAGAGGGTCCAACAGAGAACAGTGGATTACTGGAGACTCGTGGAAACTGATTGACAAAAAGGAAGGATACGAAGATCAGAAGAGATCAAGCAGCTAGAAACATCCAACAATGGAGATCATCAGATGAGGAATACAGGAAACTGGACAAAGAAGTAAAAGAGCTGTAGGACAGATAAGAGGAAATAGTTAGAAGAGAAAGGTAAATAAGCACAAACAGCAGCAGAACGGAATGACTCGAAGACGCTGTATAGGATTGTGAGAGAGCGAACTAGCGCGAAAAGCAATTCCAACATACCAATAAAAGACAAAGATGGCAGAGTGCTTCTAACAAACGAGGAACAAGCCACGAGGTGGATTGAACACTTCCGAGAAGTACTAAATCAACCAACACCAACCACACTCTTCAACTTCGAACAGGAACCAAACACAATAGACCAATGACATCACCAGGGCAGAAGTTTCAAAAGCCATTGATAGCCTCAAGAACAACAAGGCAGCGGGCTTTGATGAAGTATCGGCCGAACTATTGAAACATGGCAAGGGCGGGGTTGTAGACGAGTTAACCTACTTGTTCAATCTGATCTGGTCTGACGAGGAAGTTCCTGATGATTGGAGACGAGGAGTGATCGTGACGTTACCAAAGAAGGGGTGCCTGAGCGATTGCAATAACTGGCGAGGAATAACATTGATGTCAGTACCTGGAAAAGTGTTCTGCAGTGTGATCCTAAACCGGCTGAAGACAGCAGTTGACCAACACCTCCGGGAGGAACAAGCTGGTTTTCGAAGAGGAATGTCATGCTGTGAGCAGATCTTCACATTGCGAAATATCATCGAACAAAGCAGAGAGTTCCAGATACCTCTTTTAGTCAATTTCATTGACTTTAAGAAGGCTTTCGACAGTGTCCACATAAATTCGCTATGGCAAATCCTGAAGCTATACGGCATACCAAGCAAATATGTAGACATTTTCAGATCGCTATACTGAAACACCAACTGCTGCATCAAGACCAACGATGGCTACACAGACATGTTCGATATAGAGACAGGTGTACGTCAAGGTTGCATCCTGTCCCCTTTCCTCTTTGTTGTTGTTATCGACTTCATCATGAGGAAAACGATGAAAGATCCGAACTTTGGTGTTAAATGGATAAATAATAGGTTGACAGACCTTGACTTTGCCGATGATATTGCACTGCTCAGCCACACGCCGGAGATCCTACAAGAGATGACCAATAATTTAAACGAAAATGGAGAGATGGTCGGATTACGAATCAGCTATGGGAAGACAAAAACATTGTCAGTTGGCGATGGATCTGACCCCCACATTGTGATCGGTCAGGAAGAGTTGCAATGCGTCGAGAACTTCCCTTACCTTGGAAGCTACATCTCTAGGAAAGGCGACGCGGAAATAAATGTACGAGCGAGGATAGGCAAGGCATCAGCAGTGTTCCAAAGACTACGTCCAATATGGTCCAGTAACACCATCAGGAAGGACATAAAACTACGTCTTTACATGTCAATCGTAATACCAACAGCGATATATACCTGTGAAACGTGGAAGAATACGGCGAGGATATAAAAAAAACTAGACAGATTTCATCGACGATGTCTCCGGTTCATACTGGGCATATCGTGGAGAGAACACACCACAAGTGAAGAAGTGATGAGGAGGGCAGGTCTGGATAGCCTGCATTACATAGTTAAGTCTCGACGACGAAGACTAGCGGGACATATCCTATGCCTACCAAGAGAGAGAACAGCACATGTAGCAATGGAATGGGTGCCTGAAGATGGAAACAGAAGGAGAGGAAGGCTGACGTTTAAAGAAGATCTAGCAGAGATGGAAATCACCTGGAGTGAGGCCAAAGAAATTGCGAAAGACCGTAGTAGATGGAGAAAGCTCGTCGCCCGATGTCCCGAAAGGAACAGGAGGAACTAAGTCTAAGTAAGTCTAAGGTTGCAAAGCTCCACTATCTAGGTTGAAAGGAAGTGTTTGACACTTCAGACACTTCAGCCGTCGTCACTAGGTGCAACTATGACATGCTACATCCAGTATGACCTAGAAGAACCTGGCATGCAACTGTGGAGCCTTGTGCAAAATGCTTTGTGGAAAAGGGATGAAAGCCATGCATGATTCGCAATGTGTTTCCGATCGTTAGGAGTTATGAGTTTGTCAAGTTTATATCCACCTGCATACAGTTGGATAGGCTTTGGGACAGGCGAAAACGTTATTCATCTTAATGGCAACGGCATCCATCATGCTTTTGGAAAAGACCTGTCCACGTGATTGCCAGTTGCTAATAGCATGGGAATCCCAAATTCCATACCATGAAGGAAGGAACAATTTCGAACATTTATCGCTTGACGGTGACACTGTTTGGTCGCCGCTCCACACAAACTCCATCAACTGACAAGTTACCTCCAAGTCATATCTCATTTTGACAGGAAGAAATTGTTCTTTCGCGATGTATGTAACATATCCGTAGAAATGAAGTGGCTACAGAGTTATTGTAACTTAATGACTTTCACGGTATTACAAAAGTTCAAATATTCATAATTTCATGGTGACCTTGTTTGACCTTAACTCCACACTTACTATACAGTGTAACAGCTCCACGTCGTATCCAGTTTTGACCGGGAGACAATAACCTTTCCAAAATATAGTATGGATATTTAATTATTAATAAAAGTAGATATTAATTATAATACGTTTGCGGAAGCGGACAATTTTTAAATATTATCATTTGATGATGACCTTGGAGTCACGCTAGTTTTACGATAGGCTTCGTTGTGATGGGGATATCTAGGGTTTCCAAATTATATACAATTTGGGTGTTTGTAATTGTATGGGGAGGGGGACATTTAAGTCGGTCCGTTAAATAGTGGCTATCGCTCGCCTATTGAGGAGATATAAATGAATATCATGAAGTTATATTGGTCAGAGCTAATTTGCATATTTATGCGACATATATGCATACTATACTTTGTTCACTGACGTAATCATACCCAGATACCCAGAACACATGCGTTTGGATACATCATTTTTATTATTTGGATGTTTACAATTCGAGATATTCAGAAAAGTAGTATATAGTATTGGCGATGGCAAATTTGCTTATTGATGAGTTTATGCAAACATGCTCAAGGGTGCAAGGGTGGCATCCATAGGATTATTGATTTTGAATGTTTGAACATCACAAAAATGCAAAAAAGCAACATCGTGCAGACCCTAATGCACGCTTCACTGGCCAACACCCGGACTATTGGGGTTCTTGCATGTTCGAATCCGGTAGAGTACTCGACTTTTTTGTTCATTTAGTTTAATTAAGATACTTTTTATTTTGCATAATACTATTTCGGGCATTGTTTCGTAATTTCATGTCGTTATCGAAAGCATACATAATATATAAACATTCTGGAAGATAGACTTGCTAACTGGCAGAGAGCAGTCAAAAAGCGGCATCAGAACCAGACGATTATCCAGGCGCCGCGAGATGCGTGCAGTCATAATGCGGGTTCTCGGTCAGACTGTTTCCCGGCGAAGTCACGCAGCCGGACGAGGGTCGGCTAAGCACATGCAGTTTCTTTGATGTGTAAATATCTACTGTGTGAATAGCGGATATCATATCCGCAGTCTGTTTAAAGGAAGTGCGAAATTTGGTTAAATACTCGAAAATAAAAACTTTTGAGATCACATGAAATTATCGTGGGTCCAAAATTAAATTAATTATGTACAGACGATGGAACAGAAACCGTGTAAGCGGGTGTAAGAGCTGTCGTGACTGCACTCTTGTTATTAATAGGCACTCTTATTATTAATAAATAATAAACTGGCTAATACGTCGCATTAGATGCTAAATCGATTTTTTTTGGGTGAAATTTTGTTGTAGTTGTTATTGTTGCGAATCTTCTCCAAATTCTGCACGAATGTCGTCGTTTTATAATTGTGGTTTCTCTCGTTGATTATGGACAAGCCACAATATTATGTGTTTTAGTTTTTCATGACGTTCTGCACATTGGCTGCGTTCCATCGACGACCCTAGCGGCGCACCGTTTGCTCAGAACTTAGAAATTCGTATTTCTGGTTAGCTCACACCAACATGTAGAACAACAAACGGAGGGCAGTACTTACCACCATTAGGCCTACAGTATTTTGATCTTAAAACTCGTTTACCGTGGCATAGCCATCTAGCGAGTTGACCTGTTCTCTGAGATTGGAGAAAGGCATTTTAGAAAAGCAGGGCATATACAAAACAAGTAAGTAAATAAATAATGTTCGTTGTTCTCTCGCCTATATATCTCTGTTCATTTGCTTCCTGACTTTGACCTCTGACACTGATGCGGGAACGAAATTAATATTGGAGGGGGGTGATCAACCTCGAGGCTCTCCATAAACATCGATTTGCATCCCCCTTGAGGCTCGCCAAAAACCCACGTTCAGGCTCTCTGAAAACCTCGATTAGCACCCTCTCTTTGAGGCACGCCAAAACACCTACCTTCAAACTCAGATTTATTGGGGGGATAAAACTGTATGTCTGCCCCCAAGTGAAATTCCTGGTGGTGGCAGCTGCCCCTTTTGTCCCCCCACATATTTTTGCGCCTATGGCATTTGATCTACCAATTGGCGATGTATTAAAAACTCAAAGCAATTATTTAGTTATGTGTGTTTTTCAGTAGACAAATTCTGTTGTCAATCATTCATTCAACAGGTGGCGTCATTGTGGAGTTGCGTTAAAATAAATAACTAATTACCTACTACCTCTAATTCTAATTGATTACATCGTAAGGAGACACGGTTGGCTATGGTTTACGACGGGGTGTGTGCGTATGGTGGTATTGAGTGTTTGGGCCGCAGGATAAGCGACTGAAATCGTTTATGGTCTCAGCCTGAACCTGTGACTCGTTTAGTTTATTCCAGTCTACTATTGTCTTTACAAAGTATGAGTTTTTGAATTGGTCGGTGTGGGATGCAGGTACTTGGCACTTGGTGTTATTGGTTGTTAGGTGTTGTACAAAGTTTGAGTATATGTGATCTGGGAAATGTTTGGGTTGGATGCATCTTTTATTTATTTTTTTGGGGCCGAAAGTATGTTTTTGATGGGATGACTGGGATAGATCCCTCAACTGTTTTGTACACAAATTTAAGTCGTAGGTCCTGACTGAGTATTGAGTTTTAGGTCTATTAATATGTTTGTGATCGATCCTTCATGTCTGGAGCGGTAGCCGCCGGTAATAAAACGAGCAGCGCGGTGTTGGACACGCTCTAGTTTATCTACATGTATGTCCCTCTGACTGGATGGGTCCCACACAATGGCTCTGTACTCTAAGACAGCGCGCACAAGGGTAATACAGGTGTACATGCGGACCTTTTACTGTTTATAGGACATTATCGTAAACCAAGTGTGGAGTTTGCTGTTTTAGTGACTGTTGCGATGTGGGAGTGCCATTTAAGGTCGTCATAGATAGAGATGCCAAGATAGGGATTGCAGTTTACACATTCTAGAGTGGCATTATTTAGGGTGTAAAAATAGTCAGTTTTATTTTTTACACTGAGGATGTAGTATTCGAAGAGGAAGCGTGTTAGCTTTGTTTCTAAGTACCCTCCTTGCATGCGCTCTACTCCTTCCTTTACCACCCCGACAGCTCGTTCGGCCAGATCATTTGATGCTGGGTGATGGGGCGCGCTTGTAATGTGCTTGATGCCATGTGTGTGTTAGCAGAACTCTCGAAAGTGTTCGGTAACGAACCCATTGGCATTGTTACTGACGATGACACCCGGGATACCATGAGTGCTGAATGACTGTCGCAGTTTACTGATGGTCGTGGCTGACGTAGATCCCGACATTAACTAAGCATCTATCCACTTCGAATGGGCGTTGATCACCACTAGTATCATTCTGCCCATGGATGGACCTGCGTGGTCGATATGCAGTCGCGACCATGGTCGATCGGGGAACGACCATGGTTGTAGGGGAGCCTCCGTAGGTCTGGATCGGCTACGCACGCAGATGTTGCATGTTTTGACCGTTTTCTCTATGTCTTGATCGATACTTGGCCACCACATCAGACTGCGACTTACGGCTTTCATGCGCACGATCCCAGAGTGTGCATTGCGCAGTTCTCCTAACAGTGCTTTGTGGTAGACATTTGGAATGATCACTCATGATATTCATATACATTGTGCAGAATGTACATCCGCAGCAACATAAAATAATAACTATACATTTAATACCCGGTTATTAAAACTTAAAAAACTCAATTAATAAATCAATATTTGCTAAATGAAGCTCAAAATCAACAAACGAACATGGGTCAATGAAATACAATATTCATGCTCGCAGTTCACTGTATGATAGTGTATACTTACTGATATTATATATAAATAAATATCAGTCTTTTCAAAATAAAATGCATATTAAAATAATTGCATAATAAACCTTATATTATTTCTAGTCTGAGTAACTCTAAGTCTAAACAGTAAACCTAACCTGTCCTAACTAAGCCAACCCAAGCCCAAGGGTAAGCAGTAACAAGCAGTAACAAGCCCTATGTAGTATGTCTGACTACTCAGTAGTTTAGCCCCCCCCCCAAGATTAGGTATATACACCTCTAGCAGAATTGGCTTGGCACAGGCGTAAATTCATAAAATAGCAATTTAATATTATCACATTTAAAATTAAAACATATAATAATTTTGTTTATGTAGTGATTTAAATTCTAAGAAATTGGATAAGTCATGATCTGCATCTGGCTGGGGTGACGCGCTCTCGGTCTGACTTGACACAGATCGTAACAATCAGACAAATGTTGCATGTTTTCAATGGCGCTAAAACCACACTTCTCTTGCGTTCTCGACATCGAAATTGTCAACACGTATTAATATAATACCTATAGAACTGGCTAAAGACATAATTTTTCTTCGCTAATACTAATTATGTAACTCAGTCACCGCGTGCGTCGAGGAAGGGGTCAAAGTTGATCGGTCACCAGAGGTCACGTTGCTCACCGGGATGTAACTCGGTCGCCGCATACGCATGGCACGGAGTCAAAGTTGATCGGTCATCTGAGGTCACGTTGTTCACTGCGGGTCGCATTTGGAGTATTGCGCTTGCGCGAGCATGCACAATATGCATAAACGGAACCGGAACTTACTCTCAGACCGGTGCTTATTTCCAGACCAGTACACCGGCATATCGTCGTGTCAAAACGTGGAATTCTGATTAAGCCCGTTATCCAATCATCTCGTTACCATTCCATATTTAAGGCGAATTTGGTTTCAACAAATCATGAAACAAGAAGCAATTGATAGAACGTGTACTACTACCGCGGTGACCATATGACTGGTAATTATTTGCATGTTCTGCAGATGCATGCCCTTTGATATGGGGCACGGTCATTTGCAGCATCTAATACGCACACACACAAACACGCACACACGCACTCACACACATGCACACGCCCGCGCACCCATGCACGCACACACACAAACACGCACACCAACACCCACAAACACGCACACACGCACACACAAGCAAACACGCACACACAAACACACAAACAGGGAGGGTGCTGTTGTAGATTTGAAACGAAAATCCGGACGATTTGCCTGTATTCTGGGAGATCGGGAAATACACCCAAAACCAGGGAGACTCCCGGAAATGTCTCGACAGTTGATAGGTATAATATTAGCATACATTTGTATCAGTCCTACCTGTCAAAACTATCCACGCTGTCAAAGGGATGAACCTATCTGCTGCACGATGTCTACAGTAGATCTACTGCAGGTTGCAGCCACTGGTGCGAGTATGAAATTAATATTGGGGAGCTGAGAACCGGAGCTATAGCACCACTCCGCTCAGCTGTTGGATCATAACATCGGAAGACCGTGGGGCGGGTGCGCTGTTAAAAATATTCGCCGCCGCGCCGCCATAATTTCAGCTTCTCCGCTGTCTCGGCTCTCGACTGATGACATCTGAAGACGGGGGTGGTGTGGTGCTGTTTAGAAATTTGTTTGCCGCCGCCGCGCCGTATCTTTGGCTTCACCGCTCAGTCTTGTCTCTCGACTGACGATGATGACATCGGAAGACGGCGACAACTGGGAAGGGATTCTTTTGAATATATTTTTCGCGGCCCAAATTACCGGAGTCTTCAATATCTGATGACATCTGAGATTGTTGGTATACTCCGCAGTATTTGCATTTAATATTTATTGAGTGTTGTTTGAAACAAAATTATAGAACAAACAAATCAAAACAAGCCACTAGTTTAAATCAAGTTATGCGTCCAATTCATGAAGGTGTAATTGTACGTAATGACATAATAAAACGAAACAACATGTTTGGAAATTAGTAAATAATTATGGTGTAGTAAATTTATAAATAATAATGATAAGGCATGAAATATGTTCGTGGTTTTGGGCCGGTTGACATCTACAATAGCTTACCTTCCACTTGGATACACGATCAATATCAAGTTGTTTTATTTTGCAGCCGCCCAGCCGTCGAATATGCAATCTCAATTAAGAGTCTGACGGTCTACATCAACTATCTACGTATTCTGCTCGTATCTTGCGATGCCAGTGTGGAGAATTCAGGCCTGTTAAAATGTTGAGCTGATGCCACTAGACCTGTCCATAGGTTGCGACACACCCTCCGCTATGACAAAGAGTCCGCTTGAGGCGATTAAAAAGTGAACATTCCCCCGTCTTCATGTCCGGCAGTATGCATGCAATGGTTAGAGTTACCAACTTCGATGTAATTGTGCTTTCATCCTTAACAGTTGACAGGAAACACAGTATTTTATGGCCTCGTTGCATAACGCTTCCTTGTACGGGCGCTCACAAGTCTATTTGATATTTGTGTCATCAAAGTAATAATTAATTCTTATAAAGGTGTAAGAAAAAATATCTGCGCCGGGGATAAAATGTAAAGCGCATACAGAGGTTATTAAGACTGGATAATGCGCTTCATAAAACAACCCTTCTAATATATAAACAGCTTGTATGAAAGCTACATTCACGGGGTTTTCGTTTGGTATACACATGCCCAAATTACCATAGTCTTCTATGTCTGATGACATCTGAGATTTTTGGTATATTCGGCAGTAATTTCATTTAATATTTATTAAATGTTGGTTGAAACATATTACAGAACAAACAAATCAAAACAAGTCATTAGTCAAAAGTCATGTTTGGAAAGGCGTAAATATGAAGTTAACTTACAAATAATAATGTTCATATAATCCGTTCGTGTTTTGGGCCGGTTGACAGGTACGACCCCACAAACAATCTGTAACACTACAAATATAACATATTATGTAATGCTGGCGGAATTGTTTCGTGCAAGCGGTTGTATAGACTATTGTTATGTCACTTGCCAGACGCGGGTAGGGTAGCCGAAGCCACACCCACTCGCAGTTTGCTAGGGATCATGGACGTGTCCACAAAGATATACGTACAGTTCTCTCGGCTCCTTATTACGAATATCAATATACACGGCCTGGTGAGTTATTTTGTCATGTTTATAGATATAATAGTGATATTATTAGAATAATGCGTAACTTCAATTGTTTCTTGTTGCCCCATTACTGTCAGTTCGGGCAAGCCAGCTATGGTATGACGAGTGTAGCAGTGTTGTGTCGTATAATGTTAAATTGTGTTTACACACGACTTACATATCTAGGAAGCACTTTAACTAATTATTGCGATGCATAGGTATGTCGTTTGACTTTAGATAATATGATAGTTACTAGTTAAAAGAAGTGCATAGCTAAAACAAATTTATCCGACTCTTTGTCTGTACAAGTTCAGACAAGTATATGTAGGGTGAATGATTATTACATTTAACACGTCTAATATTAGAACAGCCGACGCAACTTAGTAGTGTAGCATTGGTTGCTTGACTACACTGTTGCGATGTTGCAGTCGCAACTAGCACGCTGTCTCTCGGTCTCCCTGCCTCTATCTGTCTCTATATGTCTCTCTATATGTCTGTTTTTCTCCCCTTCTCCAACTCTCCATCTCTCCCCGAATCTCTCTCCCTCCTCCATTCTCTCTGCTTGTCTATTAGAATGTCAGTCTATAAGTCTGTTAGACAGTACGTCAGTCCGCCTGTCTGTCTGCTTGTCTACCTGCCTGCCTGGCTGCTTGTATGTTTCTCTGTCTGTCTTGTCTGTCTTGTCTCATACGTCTTGTCTGCCTTGTCTGTCTTGTCTGTCTGTCGGTATGCCTGCCTGTCTGTCTGTATGTCTGCTGCCTACCTGCTTGCATGCTGGCTGTGTGTTTATCTGCCTATCTCTGCCTCAGTCTTTGCCCCTGTCTGTGTATCTGTGTCTGTCTTGTCTGCTTGTCTGTCTTGTCTGTCTTGTCTGTCTTGTCTGTCTTGTCTGTCTTGTCTGTCTTGTCTGTCTTGTCTGTCTGTCGGTATGCCTGCCTGTCTGTCTGTATGTCTGCTGCCTACCTGCTTGCCTGCTGGCTGTATGTCTATCTGCCTATCTATGCCTCAGTATTTGCCCCTGTCTGTGTATCTGCCTCTCTGCAACCCCCCCGTTTGCCTATCTACATGGATGCATATATGTCTGTATGTCTGTATGTCTGTATGTCTGTATGTCTGTATGTCTGTATGTCTGTCTGTCTGTCTGTCTGTCTGTCTGTATGTCTGCCTGTCTGCCTGTCTGCTGGCTGCATGTTTATCTGCCAATCTCTGCCTCAGTCTCTGCCTCTCTGTGACCCATCTCTCTCTCTCCAGTCTGCCTGCCCACCTGCCCACCTGCCCACCTGCCCACCTGCCCACCTGCCCACCTGCCCACCTGCCTGCTGACAGTACGTTTGCCTTCCTACATCTGCCTCTACCTCTGCCTCTGACCAGTAAATATTTCTATTGATCTTTCCTAGGCTTTTGATGACATTGATCATACAATTTTAATCGATAGATTATACTATTACGGCATAGAGGGAGTCAACCTCAAATTTACTAAGTAGCGATCTTGCCAATCGTAAACAATATACAGAAATATAAACCTCGAAGTCAAACATATTATCAGTAACAACTGGTGTGCCTCAGGGCTCAATTCTTGGACATTTACTATTTATTATTTACATGAATGACTTTGCACACGCCAGTACACTATTTGATTTTATTATGTATGCTGATGACACAACTTTATCAAGTACTATAAATACCTTCAGAAATATTGCACTCAACGAAAATATAGATGTGTTAATAAATAAAGAACAATATAAAATAAATGAATGGCTCAAAATAAACAAATTATTATTAAACAGAACGATATATAAATATATGACTTTTCAAAAAGATAACAGAAATGTACAGGTACTTGATATTAAGATAGATAAAATAAATATAGAACATGTTCAGGAATTTAATTTCTTAGGTTTAATTCTAGACACAAATTTCAATTGGAAAACACATATTGAAAACAATGTTTAATGTTTGTTCTAAAAATGGCATTATAAATAAATTAAAACATTACATTACGGTTACAGTGCATGTACTCATGAAGGCACATATTCCACGCATACACATAAACGCACATGCACTTGCACACACGTGACAGAAATATTTGCAGAAAAAATTTCGTATATTTAGTTTTTAATTATGTGTTTATTTTTCTTCACTAGAATGTAATTTGTTTGACCAACTAATGTTTTGTATTCAAAGGTGGCTCCTCGATAGCGGTTGTGAACATCAATCTTAGAGAAGTCTCCGGACCCGATAACGTGTACCTGTTATGTGTACATTTATTTTCTACACATAAAAAGTGTGACTTGTTATTTTTCTTTTACACTTTTATGTATATATTAACATGGGTCAAATAAAACACTATCCTTCTTCTTCTTCTTCTTCTCTCTCACTCTCTCTCTCTCTCTCTCTCTCTCTCTCTCTCTCTCTCTCTCTCTCTCTCTCTCTCTCTCTCTCTCTCTCTCTCTCTCTCTCTCTCTCTCTCTCTCTCTCTCTCTCTCTCTCTCTTCTCTCTCTCTCTCTCTCTCTCTCTCTCTCTCTCTCTCTCTCTCTCTCTCTCTCTCTCTCTCTCTCTCTCTCTCTTTCTCTCCCCCTCTCTCACTCGCTCTCGCTATCTCGCTCACATCATCCTCGCAAGCCACTACTCTTAATAGATGTTCCCTTTTGCAATCGTGTGCTCTTTTCTACGCATTAACATATCCACCAAGGATAACATTAAACAATGGATGCTACAATGTTTTAAATTAAGAATCATGATTAGCACACAAACGGCGTGGCAATGTGCGTTGGTGTATGTCCGTGTCAGTGTGCCTCTTTTTATCTGTCTGTCTGTCTGTCTGTCTGTCTGTCTCTCTCTCTCTCTATATATATATCTCTCTCTTTCTGTTTGTTTGTCTGTCTCTCTCTCTTTCTGTTTGTTTGTCTGTCTGCCTGCCTGCCTGCCTGCCTGTTTGTCTGCCTGCCTGCCTGCCTGCCTGCCTGCCTGCCTGCCTGCCTGCCTGCCTGCCTGCCTGCCTGCCTGCCTGCCTGCCTGCCTGCCTGCCTGCCTGCCTGCCTGCCTGCCTGCCTG
This sequence comes from Escarpia spicata, assembly GCA_963995525.1. Lineage (NCBI taxonomy): Eukaryota > Metazoa > Annelida > Polychaeta > Sabellida > Siboglinidae > Escarpia > Escarpia spicata. The sequence continues at coordinate 40,998,851 of OZ023212.1, read as the reverse complement.
TCCGCCTTCCTGTTGGCTGTATGTTTATCTGCCGATCTCTGCCTCAGTCTCTGTGTCTCCCCCTCTCTCCCCTCTCCTGGCTGCTTGCCTGCGTCTGCCTCTGGCTATGCCTATGCCTCTGACTCTGTTTACATCTCTGTTCCTGGTTCTTCTGTCTCTCTCCGTCTCCCTTTCTCTGCCTCTGCCACTGTGTCTGCTGTCTGCATGTGGATATCTCTCTGTCTCCATCTCTCTCTCTCTCTCTCTCTCTCTCTCTCTCTCTCTCTCTCTCTCTCTCTCTCTCTCTCTCTCTCTCTCTCTCTCTCTCTTCTCTCTCTCTCTCTCTCTCTCTCTCTCTCCCTCCCTCCCTCCCTCCCTCCCTCCCTCCCTCCCTCCCTCCCTCCCTCCCTCCCTCCCTCCCTCCCTCTCTCTCCCTCTCTCTCTCTCTCTCCCCCCTCTCTCTCTCCCCCCTCTCTCTCCCCCCCCTCTCTCTCTCTCTCTCTCTCTCTCTCTCTCTCTCTCTCTCTCTCTCTCTCTCTCTCTCACCCTCCCCCCTCTCTCTCTCACTCGCTCTCGCTACCTCGCTCACACACTCTCTCACACTTACTTCTTCGCTCTCTTATTGCACCACGCTCTTTCCCAGGTAAACTACTGGGGGACCGCCCTCCATTCGTGAGCCAACAAAGTTCATTTAGAACAAAAATATAATGATTGGCTTAAAATTAGGTTTTGTCACCAAAATGCACCATTTCAAGTGTTTTGTAAATATAATTGACTTTCACCCTGCATCAACCCGACAGTTCTTCCTTTTGGTCACTAAACGGTGCACTAATAACTTAAATAATAAAATATACATTACTTTTTAAAGTTTTCTTTATAAATTACAACCAAGGACCTTACAATATTTTTTTGGAGTTGAGATAAAATATGTAGCTTATAGAGTGTATCGTTTCCCAACGAGAAATTTGTTTTCAACGTAGTTATGGACGATCTCATAATGCAATTTTAAATTGGTCAGTCCATATCAATACATAATATCAGTGTCACAAATTATACCCATTGTTGACAGTCTGTACACCAAATGTCATACATTTACGTTATTCTTTATTAATGTTCCCTTTTGCAACAGTGTGCTCTTTTCTACGCATTAACCACCAAGGACAACATTAAACAATGGATGCTACAATGAAAAAAAATTAAAATAAAGAATCAGGATTAGCACATAAACGGCGTGGCAATATGCGTTGATGCATGTCCGTGTCTGTGTGCCTCTTTTTCTCTGTTTGTCTGTCTCTCTGTGTTTGTATGTCTGTGTCTGTCTGTCTGTCTGTCTGTCTGTGTGTCTGTCTGTCTGTATGTCTGTCTGCCTGTCTGCCTGTCTGCCTGTCTGCCTGTCCATTTGTCTCTTCCATCCCTCTCCTTGCGTTACTGTTTGATACTATTGTTAGGGCAGAAACACCTGCATATTTAAAGGCTGCATTAAATGCTGCATGTGATTATTGCCAAACATGGCACCTATCTGTTAATACTAGTAAAACAAAGCTTATTATATTCTGAAGTGGAAAGGTCAGACCACACTTAGACTTCTTGTTTGGACAAAACAAATTAGAAATAACTGATAGCTACAATCTATTTTGGAACCAGTCTAAACTATAATGGATTGTTTAAGAAAGCCATAACAAAACACCTTAACCAAGATAGGCGTGCAATGATCAATCTCACAATTAAAGCAAGGAAGCTAGATGTACCGATAGACACACAAATAAGGAAATCAAAAGAATAATTTACGGATGTGGACTACCCCGAGTATATCTAACATGTGGGATGATCATGGAAATGGAAATGTAAAATGGTTGAAACATACCCTAGAACTTAAAATGGAAGACATGAACAGTCAAAAATGGCACAATGAAATTCATGTAAACAAGCTCAAATTACAGAATCATACCCAGCTAGCACATCTACGTAGTTACCACGTGGCAGCCACGTTGCGCTAACGTTAATTGTGACAACATTGCATCTTACGTAGAAACTACGTGGTTTTGTTGGGGCGCAGTAACGTGGTCAACGTGGTTTTCATGTGCAATTTCACGTTACCACAACCTTAAGACCACGTTGATGACGTCACAACGTGGCATTTTCTACCTAGTTACCACGTGGGTGGACTGGTGATAATAATATTATTATGATCGTCGAAACATCGTGAGGAAAACTCGCTACATTGGCGCCATCTATCAAATAATTCAGATTTATTATACGTGTTGCTCGCTAGGTGGCGCCATGTAGCCGTTATCCTAGCGCTACAAACTTGAACTCAGGGTGTCGGCGTCGGGGTGAGACCACTGTTAGACTTCATATTGTGTTAATGCCATTTTGCAGCATGGACGATACTTTGGCTAAAGAACTCTTGGAGAGTAGAGTGATTACTGCACAGCACCTAAGCTATTTGATAGAGCACAGGATGAGAGATGCTGACCCTGGTCCCTGGCCTGGGCTCGACGCCAGTCACCGGTGTCACAATAGTTTGTGTGTGACAGCATCACACATTAGCCTTGAAGTTGAAGTTGAACCACGTCGAGTCAATATTAATAGACATTGTGTTCGCAGGTATGTAGCCAGCAGATATCATGTGTGGTCGAGATAAATCCAATGTGCCGGCACTGTTCTCTGTGTTGACTGTGACTTTTAATTTACCACAGACTGTACAATTCTTTTCAGCTACTCACTCTGCTTGAAAAGCTGTGGTCGGCTAACTTTCTCGAACGCAATGAATATTGATGGTCTCCTCCGTGTCGCAGTGCTGTCACGTTCTTTTTCCGACGCCTCCTTTTCACATCAGCCTCAACTTCTGTCTAAGATGGTGCAGTTGCTGATGGCACTGTCTTCTTTTTTATTTCGAATTGTTTATGTCATGCATTTTTTCTCGTTTCTGCTTTAACTCATCTATTGTATGCTGCAAAGTTATGCTAGCAGTCTTGTTGGCAGCCTTCTGTATACCACTGCGACTTGGTGGATGTACTTTTGTTGATGCAAGGATGTGACGCATCTTCTTGCTGGCAATGGTTGAATCCTGTAGTCTGATCTGCAGTGCTTGTCGTTGCAGCTTTCTGGCCATGGCTGCAAGTTTTGACTTCGACATACAGCTTGTACATGACGGACTGGAATTGGTAATTCACACAGTGCAGAGACTGCTGTCATACAAGGCTTATTTTGTGTTTCCTCAGTACAGAGAAATGAGGTGTACATTTGTCGCTCTGCTCGGCATGCAGCTGAATGCAGTTATTCCACAACATAGCATTCTTCTCCACACTCAACAGCCACATCTCGGAAAGTGCCTGTGCATCTTCTCCTGTCTGTCTCCAGATAGGTGTCGGTGAGAACAGGACACCGGGCAGGTTGTGGACGAAATAATTTGCTACTTCCTGGTCGACATTCCGAGTCTGACACTGTTAAAAGTCCAGCCGGAGTGACTTGCACGACTCTTGAAAAGTCATCCTGGTCCAACCGTGGCAACCAAATGCCAGCAAGTGTCTCAGGGATTTCTGCCTCGCATGGTTAGTGATATGGATGGCCTCTAGCTTCTGAAACCCCCAACATTAGTTTTAATTCTACAATAAGGCACGTACTTGCCTGCGACGCTTACTTTTTGCTTCTTTCATTGTACCCAGTGCACAGTAAATCCAATGAAAACTATTGTATGTATGTGTCACGAGATGCCCTCTCCCACTGGCTTTATGACAACGCCATATCGGGACGATGTAACTCAACTGAAAATGTACATGATTAGTTAGTATAATTCAGTTGTTAAATGTCCAGCATTGTCACAACATTCTGATGGTCTTCCTGTCTATTAAAACTATTCACCTTTCACAGATTTATGCCATACCAACTGATAGATTAGAAGGTGTTTACTATGAATCTCCACTGGTCATTTACAAACTCCCCTGTTTAAAAGCATTTCTTTGATTAATGTAATCATTTATTGTTTACCCGTATATTATTTCTATCTTTGTTGTGCACTGGGATGCTATCTTGGATATTTGAACGTGTAACATGTCTTTAGCGGCTGTTGCTTCATTTTAGTTGTGATTCATGTGGTTGGTGATGTGACGTGTGGCTGACATGGCTGGAGGATGAGGAGAAGTTGGCGGGATCAGACAGCAAAGCAAGACAGTCAGTCTACAAGCTGTTTGACCGGGCGGTCAAGGACTATTTCTGTGAGTAATAGAGCTGGTCACTATGTGCGAAATCAGCCAATGGTAAAAGATCAGTGTCTTAGAATTTACTCAAGTCAACCAATGACCAATAGATTTTATGTTACTACTTTTGAAAAAATGCTAAGTATTTAAATGCAAGGTGTATCTGTTATGTTGAACAAGGGTAAGCACTGAAATCGCACTTGGTAATTTGACCTGTTTTTTGTGTGTGTATCTAACTTGAGAAGTCTGTAAGCTACATACCTGTAATTTGCTGAATGTGTAGACAATTTCTCCTGTGAAACAAACAGTAATTGGCATTGCTACCCTAGTCAACATGTGTTGGTTCTTATAGCTGTGGGGATATGGCTGGAATACATGCATTATTCCATCAGGGACATGGCTACAGAAGATCCGCACTGTGTTTGAGCATTCCATCACAGCTGTGGATCTCCACCCATGTAAAGACGCCCAGATCTGGGAAACATACCATGAGTTTGAAACAGCCGTCCTCCCTGGGCTGCAGGTTGGTGATATTGGCTAATCTCCTTTTCCTGTCTTTCAAGATTCAATAACCTTACTGTCCATTTAAAACACTGCATTAGAAACATAAATTTACCTTTAGATACTCATTGGGCTGCAGGTGGGTGTTGTTCTCCTGTTTCAATAACTTTATTGTCTATTTAAAGCACTCTATTAAAAACAGAACATTTTCTTTAGATACACATTGAAATGCCAATAATAAAAGTGGTAATACACGTAAAATTGGTAAAACACTGTAGCCAGCATTAACCATTTTAAAAACACTCATCACACATTATTTCATACAACAACTTGAGCATTGCATTACAAATTTAAATTTTCCTTTAGATGCACATTCATATGGCTGCAATACAATTGATAATATACATAAAATCGGTTAAAACACATTGTAGGCAGCAATAAAAATGTGTAAAAACACTCATCACATAATACTTCATATATGTTTTGCTATAAACTGTTTACTTAAAACTAGCACTTAAGATTCAAATAGCAGAGGAAATGTTTCTTCTTTAAAACAAACTTGTTGATGGTTCTTTCAAATGTCTCAGTGACAGAAGTTTTTCGAAAGTTGCATTAAGAGGATCGTTGGGGTAAGGTTGGCCTCGATACTGAGCATTTTGAAAAGCTTCTTCAATGTAACAAGGATTATGTTTAGTGGTGGATTTTCTCGATGAGTTCTTTACTGTAATGAAACAGTCCCTGGTGTCATGGACAGTTGTTCTCTCTGTTGCAGCCTGCGCCAGGGGCTGTTACAAGCCAGGAACAACAACACAAGCAGGACGCCCAGACCAAGATGATCCTGAAGCTGATGAAGAGGCAGCTCTCCATCCCACTGATGGGTGAGACACAGGCCCTTAGCCAGAAGTAAGTTTTTGCCAGTCTTGAATTAATTAAAGTATGCCTTTTAGCACGTGAACAGCTTGTGTGGAAGCCAGTCACGTCAGTCACAGCCACTATTGGTCAGTTTAGTTTTCAACAACAAACCTGTGTCATTTGAGTTATTTTTTAATTTATAGTAATCCATTTGATTTGTTTCACTGCCAACGATAGCCAGTAATGTGTGCCTGTATTCATGGAAATGTTAGTTAATCTAGTGGCCAGCTGGCCCCCTCCAGTCTTATCAGTTGTCTTGACCAGTCATCTGCCAATTTTGAAGATGGACAAACGGGTCTGAGCCTAAGCCTTTGGTGAGTCAGAATGTCATCCATCGTTTTGCTACTTTTTGAGACACTCATCCCATTCTTTTCAGTTTCTGTCTGCTGTTGTGACTTATGGAGCTCAGGTTTGCTTCTGCGGTGCCTGAAGTGTATATCAGCAGCTGTCCTGATTGGTCAGCTAGTGTGCACATGCTCGATACCTTGTCAAAGAATCTCAGAACATCATCCACAGATTCACTTAATACTCACCCCATCTTTTCTGAGTTCACATAAAATCATTTGAGCATTATAAAGACTACAAAAACTGCCCATCCTAAGGATGGCACTACATACCTGGTAAATATAAATATATATATATGCACAATATGGTTTCCTAAAGTATTAATACCTTACGTTTTTAGGACATAAAATTTAGATCAGTTTTTCAAAACATAATTTATTTCTCCATACCCAGGGCAGAAATAGGGGGAAAGGTATTTATGCTGTAACCAGGGCAGAAATAGGAGAGAAAAGTATTTCTGCCAGGCAGAAACAGTTTATGCCCGGCAGAAATGGCAACAACCAGGGAATACATGCCATTGATAGGAAAGTGCGACTGTTTTTATGAATATGTTGCCAGTATCTTTCTGTACCTGTCTTTGTGCAATCTAAGTAAAAGTACGAGTACATTCACATAAGAACAAGTACATTTGTATAATAACATATTTTTGTCTCTGTCTTGCAGTGCTTGCATTTCCCTAATGATTCCCTATTTTGTCAATACAGTGGATATGAGTATTGTGTTAGATGTATGCTTACCATCTTGTAATATAAACAAGTCACTGATCTAGTGCAACCAGACATAATCCTTAGGGGCAAAATCCCACCACTTGCATTCAGTTGTGAGCAATTTGTTGTGCCCATTTGGCATGTTTAAATGACTTATTACCTGACAACACATGGGCAGGAGCATTCGTTTGTTCAGTATTTCTCTTACGTCTGCACTCCCAGTCCCTGTGTACCCCTGTTTTTTACCAGGCTAGAAGTTGGCTGGCAATTCAAACTAATTATCACTTGGTCGTCTTGTGGTCAGTGGAAAGCCTAGTTTTTAAGCACCTTGCCACTGTATCCAACTATCTAGGCTAGCTGCTAGAGCTTGCTATTGTTTCAGTGGTTGGGTGAGCTGACTGTCTAGCTGCCTGTGTTTTAATAACTTGTTGGGGATGTCGCCACAATATGACACAGTATTGGTGTAAGAAGATTTTTGATTGATTGATTTACAGTTAAATTTCTACTCAGTGACATACTTAGTTTTCACCATTTTCGATGGTCGAACCATTCATACACCATTTACATCAATCATACAACACGTGTTGATATATGTACAAAGGATACAGGTTAAAAGAGATTACAATAAATAAATAAATAATAGTAATAAATAGAATGCATGAAATAAAAAATGAATAAATAAAGTATATAAAGTAGTCATAACATACAAGAAACAAATAAAAATAAAGTACATTTAATATGGTGGTGTAACACTCAAATATTTGTGTAGGGTCTTTTTGAAGGATGGAACAGAATTGATGTTTTGAATTTCAATTGGTAGTTTTTTCCATAATTTCAAACCAGACACATTGAAACTTGTGTTGATAGTAGGCAGTTTTGGCTTTGGATGGTTTCAGCTGAGAGGCATTTCTGGTATTGTAAGAATGACTATTTGATGTAACCATATCACACAAATATTGTGATGCTAGACCATTTACACACTTGTACATAAGAACACATTTATTAGAATCCCTTCTTTGCTGTAGTGATAACCAGCCTAGTGTTTGAAACATAGTGTTTCTATTTTGCCTAGGACTAGACCCAGATATGAGTAGCAGCTCTGGCCTGTAGTTTCTGTAATCTAGTTTTGGTTGGTGCTGTGGCTGAATCATAGATTACATCTCCATAATCAAAGTGTGGTTGAACTATTGCATTATATGATTGCCTGAGAATGTCAATTGATACTATTTTATGAAGAAATCTTAGGATTCCTATTTTGGATGACATTTTAGGAATCATGCTGTTAATGTGGTCGTCCCATTTTAGGTTTGAGTCGATAGACATACCAAGCTACTTGGCTACCGATACACGTTTAAGTGGTTCATTGTTGATATGAATTCTAACATCAGCCATCTTGGCAATGGACTGATGAGTGCCAATAGGCATAAATTGACATTTCTATACATTAATACTAAGTTTGTTAATATCAAAATACTGTTTGACTTTGCATAAATCACTGTTGATATTGGATTCTAATTGAGCTGAACACCCTGGTTTTGCAGCTGAATCAATTTCAGTGTCGTCTGCAAACATGTTTATATTGCAGGATGAGGTGACTGCAGGCAGATCATTTAGGTATAGCAGAAACAACAGGGGACCCAAGATTTACAATATTGACAGGCAAAGGATCAGAGAGATGGCCATCCACAGAAACTGACTGTGATCTACCAGTGAGGTAGGGTTAGGGTTAGGGTTAAACTGACTGTGCTCTACCAGTGAGGTAGGGTTAGGGTTAAACTGACTGTGATCTACCAGTGAGGTAGCTCAAGAACCACTTATGTTCAATGTGTGTAACCCCAAATCCTTTAAGTTTGACCAGCAGAATATCAGTGTCCACGGTGTCAAAGGCCTTCCGGAGATCTGTGAACACTACTCCCGTTACAAGTCCTTTATCAATGTTTTTAACCATCGATTTCTAACATTTAGCAATGAAGTTACAGTGGAGTGCAATCTTCTGAAACCTGATTGGGCATTCGTGAAAAGTTTATGCTCTTCCAAATCATCTGTAAAAGAACTATGAACAAAATGTTCAAGTAGTTTAGACAAAATGGTTAGAATTGAGATCAGTCTGTAGTTGTTAGTTTCCATTGATTTGTAAAGTGGGAGCACCTTTGCACATTTCCATTCTGTGATAAACTTGCCAGATGTCAGAGAGAGATTTAGAATGAAAGCGAGTGGTTGTGATATGACTGGTGCTGCTACATGTAGTAGTCTGCCAGGCAGTCTATCCAGACCAACAGATTTATTTTCGGGCATATTCCTTAGTTGTTGTTCAACAAAGTAAAAGCAGGTATTTTGGGTGGTTTAGGTGGAGTGAATGAAGCACCTAGTAAAAGCCTACTTGTCAATTCTTGAACAATGGATGTAAAATACTTGTTGAATGCATTGACCTTACATTTTGGATCAGTAATTTTTTGACCTTCAACAAGTACACCTTTGGGGCTGGACTTGGATTTTCCTGGCAGGAGTTCTTTTAGGCATTTCCACATTAATTTTGGTTTCTTCTTATTTCACGGATTAGACCAGTGTAGTTGTCCCGCTTTGCAGTCTTGAGAGAATTCAAAACGACATTCCTGAAGTGCCTATACATTTGCCCAAATATTTCTAATCCTTTAGAATGTGCTATTTTTCAAAATAATGTTTCATTTTCATATAATCTTTAATTTCCTTATCAAAGTTTTAGAAATTTTTCATTTCCACTGTTCAAAGAGTCTGTGTAGGTGCATGGGACATGTTTGAGCAAAGTGCTTAGTGTGATTTTCTAATGGTTGTTTTAATAAATCACAGTTAAGATCACCATTGATGATGAACTCCAGCTTAGCATATAACTAAAGTTATTTAGTAGCTGATCCATTTAATCAAACCAGTTAATCTTTTCATTTGGAGGTCTGTATATGCTTGCAATAATAATCTTGTTTGTTTTTTAATGCCTTCCAGATCTTTTGGTATCAATTCTGGTTTTTCTTCAAAGTTTACATTGTCTCTAATATAAAGAGCACAGCCTCCTCCTGGCTTTTTACCCACTTTCTTCCTATCAGCTCAGAATAATTCATATCCACCAATGTCAAACTTGCTAGTGGGCATCAATACCGTTTACATTAATATGAGCAAAAGATAGACCAGCGACAGTTGGAGGGTCTAGTATTGTTTTAATATCTCCACCCATGTCAATATTTAAGAATCTATCGCCGCCACTAAATACATCACATTCAATGGTATTTATGTAATTGTTGTCATTTTCCTCCTATTATCACCTTGGACACATAAAGGAGATATCATACGTTTCAAATGCACAAAGTTCCTGTTGGTTAACATTGATACAGCCGGGGTGCAACCAAACATCACAAGTGTCACATTGTAGATCATGTTGTGAGTCCACTGTCTTGCTGCAAACATGGCAAACATTCTCTGTGGGTCCCGAGTTTAGCTGAATGTCTCCTGCTTTTAATATCTTATAGTCTAGGTAGGACGTGTGAGGTGTTTGCTCTAGGTGTGGTTTTAGGATTGCTGTTTCACCCTAAATGACCATCATTCGTCGGCGTGGCTGTGTTTGTTCTGGGGTGACTGGACCAGGGCTTAGCTCAATGCTCCCACGAGCAACAGCGACGCCAGCATCAGGCTGACGCTGATGTAAAGGCAGAGCAGGGCTGTGAGGAGGCTGTATGGCCCTATCCACCCGATAATCAATTTTGCATGGTTCGCCTTTGCAAAGCTCTGCCAGCGCAGCCATTTGTTCACTGTAGCGCATCCGCATGGAAAGAGCCAATACGGACTCTCCAGGTTTCTGTGGAGATACCCATTATAGACGAGCGATTCGAGCATGACCATTTTGATTAGCGATTTCTGACCATTGCTGCCAGTTCTATATACACACTAATACAGTCCTATTTATTGCTAGCAGCACACGGACATGGGCTTTGGTGTTGACAACAGCAACAATCTTTTATCAGATTTTGTATCCAGCATACAAGTGAATTTTAAGGATTGTAATGTTTACGCTTGACCACGCAGGGGAATGAAGATGTCAATGCCAATTGACTTGTTGACTTACCACATGTCAATTGGCATTGACATCTCCAATGACCTGACTACACTTCACGTATGGCTGAATCACAGCTTGTTTCAAACAGGTTCACCCTGATATTAAAACTAATTAAATAATAAAAATGTCACTTCTACTTACTAAAATCACAAAGTCCGATAGAATCGCAGACAATACGGTTCTGAGGAAGCAGGAATGTTGATATTGATAGTAAAATAAATGTCTATAAAACTTTTTTGGGAGTTTCTGCCATAAGGACAGAAACTAGGAGAGAAAGGTATTTCTGTTGCATGGGCAGAAAGTATTTGTGCCACACTGTTTCTACCGTGAGGGCAGAAACATGCCAACCCTACCCCAACTGATCAACAAACTTCAGAACAGTTTCAGAAAACATTACATCCATGTAATATCAGGTACAAACCCCAAAACAAGTAAAAATCATTAACACACACATGCGCGTGCGTGCACACACACACACACACACACACACACACACACACACACACACACACACACACACACACACACACACACTAGCTTGATTATAATGGGATTGGTGCCAGATTCGTCTTTGACTGTTTCCATGTGTTTGTGTGCGTCAGACATGAAGCAATAGAGCCCCATGTGAAGGAGGCGTATGAGAAGGCACTGAGGAGACTGAAGGAACTGAAGCCTTATGAGGACGCACTGGTAACTCAACAAGTTTACACTTTAGACATATGTGACCTGCCACAGCAAAGTGGGTATTAAATCGCAAAATTGTGAAAGTGAATTTTATACCTTTTTGGATCCCATAGATTGTGTGCTTTAAAATGATACCTCAATTGTAATATCTTCTGTAGTTTTTGATTTATCACCAAAATTTAAGTAAACTTAAAATGTGATGTTATGAGAAACAAGGTCATACTGACTCATACTGACTGTGGCTGTTGTTGCATGTAAGGACCGCTTGGTGATTGTGGCTGTTGTGTGTAGGGACCACTTAGTGATTGTGGCTGTTGTTGTGTGTAGGGACCACTTGGTGATTGTGGCTGTTGTTGTGTGTAGGGACCACTTAGTGATTGTGGCTGTTGTTGTGTGTAGGGACCACTTGGTGATTGTGGCTGTTGTTGTGTGTAGGGACCACTTAGTGATTGTGGCTGTTGTTGTGTGTAGGGACCACTTAGTGATTGTGGCTGTTGTTGTGTGTAGGGACCACTTGGTGATTGTGGCTGTTGTTGTGTGTAGGGACCACTTAGTGATTGTGGCTGTTGTTGTGTGTAGGGACCACTTGGTAATTGTGGCTGTTGTAGGGTCGGCGATCCTGAAGAGCAAGGAGACAATGAAGCCGGGGATGTGGATGACCATTGTAGCTGGACGCAATCAGCAGGACATCTCACTTGGCATCAACGGCGGTGAGATACCCAATTCATGCCAGGTCCAACTCATGACAGATCCAACTGATGATAGATCCAATTCATGACAAATCCAAGTCATGTCAGATCTAATTAGTGACAGAACCAACTCATGCCAGATCCAACCCGTGTTAGATCCAACTCATGATAGATCCAATTCATGACAGATCAAACTCATGAGAGATCCATTTCATAACAAATCCAAATCATGTCAGATCCAACTGATGACCGATCCAACTCATACCAGACCCAGCCCGTGTCAGATCCAAATGATGAGAGATCCAACTCATGAAAGATCCACGTCATGACAACTCCAACTCATGATAGATCGAACTCATGCCAGATCCAATTGATGAGCGATCCAACTCATGGGAGATCCAACCCATGTTAGATCCAACCCATGCCAGATCCAACTCCTCTTGAACTTGGTATGAGATTGACACCTTACAAAGACCAAGGCAGTACTGTTATTATACATTCTTACCATGTTAGGACCACATCAAATATTGGCATAAAAGTTTTTGTCGTAGCAAATATATCCCAACTTCACATAGGACCCCTTATAAACTTTGTAGAGGATCATGTACAAGTCTTGCAGAGGATCATGTTCAAGCTTTGCAGAGGATCATGGACTGGTCTTGCAGAGGATAATGTACTAGCCTTGCAGAGGATTGTGTACAAGCCTTTCAAAGGAACATGTTCAAGCTTTACATATATGGCCTGCCACAGTTGCAAAATTGTGAAATTGAGTTTTGTACCTTTTTGGATTCTACTGGACTTGAGCTTTAAATTGAAATATCTTCAGTAGTTTTTGATTTATTGCTAAAATTGAAGCAAACTATAAAAAAAAATATTTTGAGAAACAAGGTAATTTTGACTGATATTATCTGTTGGGATTTATAAAATATGGGTTCATAAGTGCATGTATTTTATTAGTTTGGGATTACTGGACTTTGGAATATGAGATTATAAAGTATGCATTTATGCCAAAATCTAAAAATTTATGGAACAAGACTTACACAGTTATTCTTGGTTTGTGTTTAAAATAGACCTGTGTGACTTAATACCTGGTTTGCTGTGTGCAGGTCACTATTTATTCTCCAGAACAATGTTGTGTTTGTGGCATTTTCACTATATGATAGTCCGAGAATTGTTATTTGAATTAAACTAGATACACATTAACAAGAAGATTTAACAAGATTTAACAAGATTGCCACCCAGAGAATTAACTCTAGGTAGCAGGTGGACAAGGAAGCCCTTGGCTTTTCGAGAGTCCGACCTTTTTATCTATGTGTATCCCGCCCGTCTGAGGTATGTGTCGATTTTATTTTTAAACATATTCACGCTACTAGCACCCACACAATCAGCAGGTAATCTGTTCCATTCATTTACAGTCCTTTGTGAAAATGAAAACTTTCTTATATCCAATCTACTCTGCTCCTTTGCTAATGCAAGATCATGTCCTCTAGTCCTTCTATCTTTCTTAACTGAGAAAAACATATTTCTATCAATATTTTCATAACCCTTCAATATTTTAAACACTTCTATCTGATCTCCTCTCAATCTCCTGGTCTCTAGTGTTGTTAAACCGCATTTTTTTAGGCGTATTTCATAACTAAGATCCCTCAGATTTTGTATCATTTTAGTTGCTCTCCTCTGCACTCTTTCTAGCATATCTATGTCCTTCCTGCGATATGGCCTCCACGCTTGAATACAATATTCTAAATGAGGCCTAACTATTGTTTTGTACAGCGGTATTATTAGCTCTTTTTCCTTATACGTTATGTTTCGCCTAATTAATCCAAGGATTTGATTTCCCTTTGAAGCTGCAATTCCGCACTGCTCTGAAATCTTCATATCAGCACTAACGGTTAACCCTAAGTCCTTTTCTTTTACAGTAGTACTTAGTACAGTACCCCCCATTGTATATTCTACCTCTTCGTTCCCATGTCCTATGTGGAGGCATTTACATTTCCCAAAATTGAACATCATTTGCCATTTTTCAGACCATTTCATCAACCTGTCAAGATCATCTTGTAAATGCTGTCTATCTCCATCACTTTTAATCCTTCTAAACACTTTTGTATCATCCGCAAATTTCAACACCTTGCTTGTTATTTCATCATCCAAATCGTTGATGTATATTAAGAATAATATAGGACCTAATACTGATCCCTGTGGTACCCCACTCAATACCGATTTCCAGTTTGAAGCCTCCCCATCAACTACTACACGTTGTCTTCTGTCAATCAGCCATTGTTCTATCCAGTTTATTTTACCATTTCCTATGCCATGGGCCTTTAGTTTAAGCAGTAATCTTTGATGTGGTACTTTGTCAAAAGCTTTTTGAAAATCTAAGTAGACGATATCTACTGGTGTTCCCTCATCTACCCACTTAGTGATGTCTTCCAAAAAACATAACATATTTGTTAAGCATGACCTCGCTTTAAAAAAACCATGTTGAGATGGGTTTATCAAGTTTTGTTTAACAAGAAAATCCACCATGTGATCTTTAATTAGTCTTTCTAATAATTTACAAATCACTGATGTTAAACTCACTGGTCTATAGTTCTCTGACTTGTTTCTCGAACCTTTTTTGAATAACGGTATAATGTTTGCTTCTTTCCATTCTAAAGGAACCACTCCCTCTTCTAATGACAAGTTGAAAACTGTTGCAAGTGGTATGCTAATTTGTTCTACAATTTCCAATAGTAGTTTGGGTGGAATACCATCCACTCCAGGTGATTTATTTTCCTTCATAGCCCTTATTTTCTTAGCTACCATTTCCGGGGTTACAATTAATTGTCCTTAATAGTCTGAATCTGCCCCCTTGAACTTAGCCTCTGGTATTGGCAGTGAACTAATATCTTCCCTGGTAAACACTGAACTAAAGTACTCATTCAGGTCTTCTGCCATTATGAATCCCTCTGATATCATATTTCCAGCACTATCTTCTAGAGGACCGACCTTATCTTGAACTTTCTGTTTGCTTCGAACATACGCATAAAAACTCTTGCTGTCATGTTTTATATTACTAGCTAATTGTTGTTCATAGCTTCTCTTTGAATTTCTAATTTCAGCTGTAGCTTGGTTAAGTGCTTCTTTATAATTGTTGTAGTCTTCATCATTTCCAGTACATCTATATGACTTCCACATCATTTGTTTATACTTAATTTTTCTAATGGCTTCTTTCGATAAGTGTTTCTTTTTGGACCGTTTTCCTTGTTTTTTGAAGGGTACAAATTTATCGATTATGCACTTAATTTCACTCTTTAATATATTCCAGCATTCTGTTGCCGTCTTATTTTTCAGTGTCTTATTCCAGTCTATCTTTGCTAAATATTTCCTCATGTCCTTATACCTTCCTTTGTGGAAATTTCTCCTATACTGCTTTTTGCTATTCCTTTCTGATTTTACTTTGATGGTAAAATGTATCTGGTTGTGATCGCTACTCCCCAGTGGCTCACATATCTTGACATTGTCAACTAATTCATTCTGTGAGGACAAAACTATGTCTAACACATTCTCACCCCTGGTTGGTTCTAGCACATGTTGAGAAAGGAATGTATCTTGAACTAAAACTAAAAACTTGTGGTCCTCTCTCCCCATACTCTGTAGAGATTTCCATTGTATATGCCCGTGGTTAAAATCCCCCATAATAACACAGTCCCGTTTGCTTACTTCCCTTATAGCGTTTTGTATTTTTTCATTCTCTTCTATGCTTATGTTTGGACTTCGATAAACTAACCCAACTGTTAACGTTGAGTTTCCTGTAACTATGTTACACCAAACAGCTTCTTCGCAATCTGCTTCTCTTTCTAATTTTATTTCATAAGCCTGAATAGATTCTTTAATATATAAAATAACTCCACCTCCCTTTCTTCCTATTCTATCTTTTCTAAACATTACATATCCTGTCAGTCCCAATTCAGCATCTGATATATCGGTGGTGGTCCAGGATTCGGTTATACCTATTATATGAGGGTCAATATCTTCTACCATAATGTTTAGTTCATTTCTTTTGTTTACTATACTCCTTGCATTTAAACAAACACATTTATATCCAGCTTCAGAAGAGTTTTCCAGACTGTTATTTGTTGATTTATTTGTGCTGTCTTTATCTATGCCTCCATTTTCAGGCTTTTCTGTGAGTCCCCCCTGCGAATCTAGTTTAAATAGATGCAACCTGTCCCACTGTCAACAGATTGCAGCAGATTCTCTGAGAAACCTGCTGCCCCCTTTCCACTAAGATGGAGGCCATCTCTCATGTACATATCTTCCCTCCCAACAAAGTATCCCCATAAATCTGTGAATCCCACCCCCTCTTCTTCACACATCTGCTCAGCTAGTGCATTGATCGCCATCCTCTTGCAGTTTCTATACGTTGCCCACTAAAGAGAACATAGTCTGCTGCAAGTATATGCACCTAGATAAATGTGCTAGAATGGTTACTAGATATTATGTAGGCACATAGCACGTCACGCCAGTTCAGTCACATATGTAATTAAATATTAAATTAAGCAGCAAGAAATAAACTTTGGAGCAAATGTTTAAACAAAGTAAGTTTATTTTTTGCAATCTAATGGAATTTTGGAGCCATGAACAATATTATTTTTTATATATAATAAATTAGGCATTTTATAATGCACAGTATATCTGGATTTAAATCAGCTCAAAGATGGTGCAAATGTAAAATGTGTAAGAAAAAACTAGTTACATTAAGTAAATTAGTTTAATTTCAAACCAACTAAGCTAAGATAACAATAAGTTAAATCCAATTAATGAATACATTGAAACCAATGTGGTTACTATATATTTTAAGTCCTTAACAATCTTTACAAATGATTCTCATCATTTATTCTGTTTTTTCGTAGTTCGATTCCAGTGATGTGTCACTTATTTTAATGAAACAAAATAGGCTTGAATATCTGTTATGTCCAAAATGGTGGCAACTGAAAACTCCAGTTAGAAAATGGTGATGCAAGAATCCCAACATTTAAACATACTGATTTTTCATCATATTAATAGCTAATTATAGATCATACTTTAACCGATATGAATTTTAAAGCATTTTTTTTCAGTTTAAAAATAAAACCCAGGTATTTCTTATATTAGCTATGGTATGAGTAGATGAATATGGATGATGCTGTTGACTTTAGAACTGGGAGGAAAGGAAGTCTTGAGATCAACGGATTGAGCTTTGTGAAGGGAGAATCTGGAGTGGTATTACTCAACCTGAACACACGCGGCAACTTGTATATTGGTAAGTTTCACAAATATCTTGTACTTAAAAATGTAGCAAGGAACAGTTATAGAAAACATGCATGGCATTGCATACAACTGTCCCAAGTTATGCAATCTTCATCAAATGTAAATACGTCTTGAAACCGGCTCTTGCGTATATGTGGGTAGCACCATGATATATGTGGGTAGCGCCATGATGCACACAAAATACCCAACTAAGCACTTGGTTTCTTACCTAACCGTGAAAATACAAGTGATCAAGTGATCCCTTCTGATGGAACAGTATTTTTGTTAGTTTGTGTAATAATTGATGTATCCACTACATCGCGGTTTTGCTTACATCACAATTTAATTTTGTATTTGACCTCTGTGAAGCTTTGCTTTGCCAAGAATGTTGTTAATGGTTGTATATACGTGAATTACATTGCTATTGCTGCATGACATCTCATAAATGAAACATTCCCACATACAGTTGTCAATTTACAAACTTTCCTTTTCTTTTTGCCATTAAGAAACACTTTTGTGACCAGAGGTTTTGCTAGGCAACAGGTCATGTGTGGATAGATTAACTGTAGCGTGTTCGACCAGTGTTGCCAGAGGGTTGACAGTGGTTGTTATGCTTCAGGTGGACGGCATGACATTTGGCCAGCACGAGAAGATGCAGAAGGGTTGTGTCAGCAACCTGTACATCCAGGGCAATAGACCCCTTGACATCACTGCTGTCGCTGTCGGGGTATGTCATGGTGCCCTGACACCCCTCATTGCTGTGACCATCCAGTTGCTACAGTGTATCTTCGGGCTACTCAAGACCAACAAACTCAAACTTCTACATTGTACATATCTCTAAATTGTTCTTGTTTCTGTATGTTTTGGGGCCAGTGTTGCAGACAGTATTTTCTTAAACAAAAATTCTATTGTTATGTCAACTTTATTAGTTTTATTAACATAAATGTATGTAACCAATTAAAATGATATATTTCGGCTGGTTGATACTTGATTTGAAACTTATTAACACAAGAACAAGAAAGTTTATTCGGATGGTTGATATTTGAAACAAAAGAAGTTTTCTTGTCATCTGGTTGGAAAATGTCTATAATAAAAAGATCTATTATATGACTGATAAAATTATTAAGTATCGGAAATCGTGAGAAATGGCAAACGAAATGTCTCGAAGGTGAATGCCTATGCAACAGGAAGTGAGATGTTGGAGTATTGGTTGGTTGGTTCTGCTAGGCCTGATGCTGTAATATGTAATGCTGAAGAGTAAATATTGACTTAGGCAACGTAGCCAAGTCAACCAAAGAGAAACACCCGCTGTATTTTCAGTGTTGCAAACAGCATCTAGACAATGTAAACTTGTGTGTAGCTACAGTGATATGAAATGTGTAGATCAGATCAAAATATTTATTGAGCGCATATGTCAAATATGCCAACTACAAATATTGAATATTTTTCCACACAGAAACAGAGTTGTAGGGGGAAAGAAATCTTGTGATGTATTTCATTAGAAAGTGCAACATTTCACATGTCCCATGCCTGCTTTTGTAGAGTTGGATGAACCATGTGTGGTTTAATGATATCTATGTTTCATGGAGTATGTATAATGATCACATCAAGATACATACTCCATGATGTTACCATAAAAGTATAAAATCAGAAAGGAATAATAAAAAGCAGTACAGGAGAAGTTTTCACAAAGGAAGATAAAAGGACAGGAGGAAATATTTAGCAAAGATAGACTGGAATAATAACACACTGTAAAATAAGACAGTAACAGCTAGAATGCTGGAATATCTTAGAGTGAAATTGAGTGCATCATCGATTAATTTGTTTCATTCGATAAAAGAGGAACGATCCAGAAAGAAGTCATTAGAAAAGTTAATTATAAACAAATGATATGGAAATCATGTGGAAATGTTGAAGACTACAACATTTTTAAAGAAGCACTTAACTAAGCTACAACTGAAATTATAAATTCAAAGAGATTATTAACTTATAATATAAAATATAACAGCAAGAGTTGTTATGCATATGTTCGGAGCAAACAGACAGTCCATGATCACGTCAGATCTCTGGAAGGTAGTGCTGGGAATATAATATCAGCTAGAGGGATTCTTAACGGCAGCTTAATTAAGAGTTAATTACAAGGACCATTCAAAATACCATTGAAGATCATTCAAATACCCTTGACCATAACACACCCTAACACAATCCAATGGTATTTGAGTTGTATTTTTGTAAGGGCATAAAGCATGTGATTTTCGTCCTCTGCCTCCCAATCTTCAGAGCTGATATGTTGCAGGCCTACAGGTCGCGCTTAATTTATAGACGTCCTTGAATCTGAGAGCTGTGCGTCCCACTGTTTTCGCTCACTGACGAGTTGTACATAGAGGATGACTTCGGCAAACGGCCATCGTCCATGCCAGATCCAGCGAGCGGAGACGTTTCTGGCTCAGCAGTGAGTAGGCCTACATGCTTGGGATCCTAGCACGGTCCAGCATGTCGCTGTAAGGGACACGGTCCTGCCAGGTGATATTGAAGATGCGATATTGAGGCACCGCATGTGGATTAAGGTGTTAGGCAGCACTAGGCGCACGTAGGCGGTCCACGTACGATTCGCGGCCGTAGAGGAGGGTGCTCAGCACACAGGCATGGTAGACTGTCATACTTGTGTTCCCAGTGAGCATCTTAAATTGTTTTCCCATACGCTTTTGTTCAGCTTGACCATAGTGACTGCGACTTTTGAACTTGTTAACATACAAATTAATTATCAACGCCAAATCCTTTTAGCAGAAATGGTTCATCACCAGCTAGAATATATGCATTATACCTTATTAAAGTAAAGGTTATGTAACATATCCAGCGTTCATGCGTGATTGCGTGCGTATAATTGAGGTGATATATATCTGTCAGGCAGGGCCAAACTGGTTTTTGAAACATAGTCACATTTCATGGTCGTCTTAAAACAAAATAACATTCTTTCTAAACTATATCTTAATAGCATACCTTCCACTTGGATACACGATCAATATCAAATTGCTTTATTTTGCAGTTCCCAGTCGTCGGACATGTAATCTTAATTAAGATTCTGACGGTCTACATCAACTATCGACTTACTATGCTCATATCTTGCGGTGCCAGTGTGGATACTTCAGGCCTGTTAAAATGTTGAGTTGATATGCCATTAGAACAGTGCACAGGTAGTGAGACACACTTCGCTAAAACAAAGGGTCCACAGAAAGTGAACCTTCCCCCGTTTTCCGATGTCATGTCCGGTAGTATGCAATTTGGTTAGAGTTAACAATTATGATGTGATAAATGTACAAAGTATTACGATGTTATATTGCATAAATCATCAATAAACACTTTGATATATTATGAGCTGTGCGTTCATCCTTAACAGCGAGTTTACAGGTAACACAATATTTTATGGCCTCGTTGCATAACGCTTTCTTTTACGCGTGCTCGAAAATTTATTTGATATTTGTGTCATAAAAGTAATAATTAATTCTCCCAAAGGTGTAAGAAGAAATAGGTGCGCCAGGGTTAAATTGTAAAGCGCATACAGAGGTTATTAAGACAGGAGGTTATTACTGCGCTTCAAAAAACAAATCTTCTAATACAAAAAAGCTTGTATGAAAGCTACGATCAGAGGGTTTTCGTTTGGTAGACGACACACATGCCCAAGTTACCGGAGTCTTCTATGTCTGATGACATCTGAGATTTTTGGAATATTCGACAGTAATTTCATTTAGTATTTATTGCATGTTGGTTGAAACACATTATAGAGCAAACAAATCAAAACAAATCATTCGTAAAAATCAAGCCATGCGTGCAATTCACGTAATTGTTGGAAGGTGTAATGTAAAGACATAATAAAACGAACACACCATGTTTGGAAAGGAGTAAATATGAAGTTGTTAACTTACAAATAATAATGTTGGTGGGCATATAATCCGTTCGAGTGTTGACCCGGTTGACATGTGCGACCCCACAAAGAATCTGTAACACAACAAGTATACTATATTATGTAACCCTGGTGGAAGTGTTTCATGCAAGCGGTCGCATAGGCTATTGTTATGTCATGCGCCAGACGCGGGTAATGTAGCTCGAGCCACACCCAGTCGCAGTTTGCTAGGGATCATGGACGTATCCACAAAGTTATACGTACAGTTCTCTCGGCTCCGTATTACGAGTATCAATATTCACGGCCTGGTGAGTTATTTTTTCATGTCTATATGTTATATGCAGCTGCATAATAGTGATATTATTCGAATCATGCGAAACTTAAGTTGCTTTTTGTTGCCCCATTTCCCGTCTTTTCGGGCATGGCAGCTATGGTATGACGATTGTATGAGTGTTGTGTCGTATAATTTTAAATTGTGTTTACAGACATGCATTTTAACTAATTATTGTGGTGTGTAGGTACGTCGTGTGCATACGGTTGACTTTAGATAATGTGATAGTTATTAGTTAAAAGAAGAACTAAGCTAAAACAAATTTCTACGATTCTTTGCCTGTACAATTTCAGACAAGTACCTATAGGGTGACTGATTATTGCATGCGGTTTAACACGTATAATATTAGAACAGCTGACGCAACTTGGTAATGCAGCGTTGGTTGCTTGACTATGTTGTAGTCGCAACTAGCACGCTGACTGTCTGTATTCATGCCCCTATCTCTCTCTATACAAATTATGTCTGTTTTTCTCCCTGTCTCCCCTTCTTCAACTCGCCCTCTCTCCCCGAATCTCTCTATCTCTCTCTCCTCCATCTTCTATGTCTGTCTGTTGGAATGTCAGTTTATAAGTCTGTTACATAGTCCGTACGTAAGTCCACCTCTGGGTCTGCTTGCCTGTCTGTCTGCCTGTATGGCTGCCTGCCGGCCTGCCTCCTTCTCTGCCTGTATGTTTCTGTTTCTCTGAATATTTGCCTCAATGCCTGTCCGTTTGTCTGCCCGCCTGCTTGTATGCCTCCCTGTCTGTCTTTCTGTCAGTCTGTCAGTCTGTCTGTCTGTCTGTTTCTCTGTCTGCGTGCCTGTCTGTCTGTCTGTCCGTCTGTCCGCCTGCATGCATGCGTGCCTGCGTGCCTGCGTGCCCGCGTGCCCGAGTGCCCGCGTGCCCGCGTGCCTGTCTGTCTGTCTGTCTGTCTGTCTGTCTGTCTGCGTGCCTGTATGTCTGTCTGTGTGCCTGCCTGTCTGTCTGTCTGTCTGTCTGTCTGCGTGCCTGTCTGTCTGTCCGCGTGCCTGTCTGTATGTCCGTCTGTCCGCCTGCGTGCCTGCGTGCCTGCGTGCCTGCGTGCCTGCGTGCCTGCGTGCCCGCGTGCCCGCTTAACCGCGTGCCCGCGTGCCTGTCTGTCTGTGTCTGCGTGCCTGTCTGTCTGTTTGTCTGTCTGTCTGAGTGCCTGTCTGTCTGTCTGTCTGTCTGAATGTTTGTATGTCTGTATGTCTGTGTGCCTGCCAGTATGTCTGCATATCTGCTGCCTGCCTGCTACCTCTATGTATATTTGCCTATCTCTGCTTCAGTCTTTGCTCCTGTCTATGTTTCTGTTTCCACTCTGTATGTGTGTCTGCCTGTC